>CAJNIZ010002510.1:12922-25966 GCA_905231905.1 Symbiodinium pilosum
GCCTCTTTTTCCTGACTCGTGCTTCATTCGCTAGGCCAGTCAGCCACAAGGCATTTAGCTAAAGTTTGTGAAATTGCTAGCGATGGCTCTTGCTATTATTCGAGATGGAAATGTTGCAATGAGCTACTCGAGTTAGAGGCTTCACCGCGCAAAAACCGACTGTTGCCTAAGCCTTGGATCGCTTCAATTTCGGCCGAAATCGACAGGTGCTCTGGAGGCATGAAGTTGATAATTCTTTACCCCAGGGATCCAAATGACCCAATGCAGGCAATATCTACAGACCTTACGTCCCATGGGCCCGTGTAGTATTATTTGTATGCTTGGATCGCTAGGATTAGACTTGTACATTAGGGTTTCAGGTCTTCAGGCTGTAGGGTGGAGTGTGGGTCTCAGTCTTGGGGCCTCCTATAACCAATTCTGTGGAGGGGTATGGAAGGGAAGGGAAATCATGGCAGACCAAGAAGAACACCTTCCATAAACCAAGTCGGCACATCCTCAAAGTGGCCTTGAATCCCAAAATCAAGAAGTTCATATCTTCCTAGCTGCTCAGGTTGAAACTCAATAGGACTCCAGAAGCGTGTTTGATCTTACTCTGTCCGAGGGGACCAGGCCCCAGGCCCCATCACCAATTGCAGAATTAGATTTAGGCAAGACGCTCATGTACCTTTACGTCTGTGCGAGTGATGCCATCTTGCTCGGCCGGCAGCCTCCCTGAAACCTTGAGACCATATTGTGGAAGACGCGGCAAGTCAACCAACAGTCTTGATTGTCCTTTACGTGCGTCTCTGATGCAGCCACCTTCACAAGCAAACTCGATGTAGCGCTCAACACTCTCCCCGTTGGAGTACGGACGGCGGAACTCAAAGAATCCGTTTGCCATTTCTAGACGAGCTAGCGGCGATGACGACGTGAAGCCCGCATCAAGCACAAGAGACCCGGTCCACTGAAGCTTGAATCGAAAGCCTCTGCCTGACTGCGTGAGGCGCTCTGCCAGTTCTTGCTGCAGCCTCGATTTCAGCTCCGCTTTCAAAATCTCAACCTGAAGTGGCATCTATGTTCGAAGCCACTGCTCTGCTGCGGATTAGCAGTGAGAGTGAGGGTTCAACATGAATTGAGAGGTTTGTCAGAGACAGGTGTGCCAGCCAAAGAAACGATCGCTCTGAAGCCTATATAGGATCTTGGCGCCTCAAAGGTCCCCAGCGATACCCTGAAATGCAACCGCGAGAAAGACGGAATCTTTATCAAACAATGAGCAAAGAACGTCAATAAGCAACTCCAAGAGCAAGCTACAAGATAGCAGAAGCTTTGCACTCAGCAAAGTTTCTTAAGTCCAGAGTATCGCACATAACAGGAAAGTCAAAGACATGCAACAGAAGGGGCCAGGACGCCGAACAAATGCAGCAATTCGTGCCATCCTTGCAAGATTGAAAACTCTAATCAGACGACAACGTCGACAGCGACGATGACAGCGAGAACGACAACGACGGCGACGATGACGACGGCGACGATGACGACGGCGACAGCGACAACGATAATCACAGCAGCAGCAGCCACAGCAGCCACAGCAGCAGCAGCAGCAGCAGCAGCAACAGCAACAACAGCAACAACAGCAACAACAACAACAGCAGCAGCAGCAGAAACAGCAGAAACAGCACCAGCAGTAGCAACAGCACCAGCACCAGCAGCAGCAGCAGCAGCAGCAGCAGCAGAAACAGCAGCAGCAGTAGCAACAACAACACCGGCAGCCAGCATGCAAGAAGATTGTCCACGAACCCTTCGTTGCTCCTCTTGGAGCTTGCTTTTCAATCCTTCCACAATCACCCCTCCACTTGTCAGATGACAGACCACACCGCGATGCAACTCCAAACTGCATTGCTCGGAAGGACACCTGTGCAAAAGCTGATGACACCAATGCGAAAAGGAGCTGTCTTTGTGTTGTCTGTAGCAGACCTGGGTTTTCCTTGTATGCTTGCTTGTTTTTGGTCTGTCTTCAGTGAAACTTCCAGCGTTTGTTGGAGCTATGCTCGATGTTGAGATGTTTGTTGCAACCTTCCGCGAAATACAAGGCTTGCAAGAAGATACCCTGTCAGAGAAGACCAGTCTTGCAATCAAGCCACCTCATCAGCAGAAGCATATGTGAGGTTCAGGTAGAGCACATCGAAAAGCTGGGTTGCTTGTGCCCGGGTGAGGTTGATGGTAGACTGTAGTCCACAGCTTGACTCTGAAGATTCTCCGGCCTGAAGTACACGGAGTGGGTCGTGGCACGGCAGGGATTGGCTCTCCGGTTTGTCGGGTGATGTCAGCGGAGCGTGCACTTGGATGTCCAAACAATCGGTACTGCTTCGTACTTCCACAACTGCTGTCACGGGCATTAACACTTGGCTCCACAGCTGCTGCTTGTCCCTGTCACGCGACGCCACTGAGAAGATCTGAAGCCTTCGAAGACGAACAGTTATCGTGGTATCGCTAGAATTTTCAGTGTCATTCTCAACCAGACAGTTGCCCAGGTCCAAAACACCAAAACCCTCCTCAGGCAGCGGCAGGAAAGTTCTTTCAGCTTGGCTGGAATCTTCAATGCTAAGACCACCGCGCAGATCATCCGGAGGCAGCATGCCTACGTCACAATTCTTGCCAGTGCTGGCCGGAAGGAAGAGTAAAGGAGCGTCAATGTTGAAAGAATACCTCCAAGATGTGCTCGATGA
Organism: Symbiodinium pilosum; assembly: GCA_905231905.1. NCBI lineage: Eukaryota > Dinophyceae > Suessiales > Symbiodiniaceae > Symbiodinium > Symbiodinium pilosum. The sequence goes on from CAJNIZ010002510.1 coordinate 15,625, forward strand.
CTGCTTTTCGGCAACAGGCTTCTCTGCTTCCTTGGCTGCCTTGTCATGCCCAGCTGCTTTCGGTGGTCCACTGCTTGTTTCGGTCAAGCTTCCAGACACGGATATCTCCTTTTGGCACAAACTTGCTATCCGCTCGAAATCTCGCTGTCGATAGACAAGTGCAATTTGTGCCCACGTAACATTCATCACAAAGCGGCTCTTGCAAAGCCGGTCGATGTTGACTTCAAGGAGGGGCCGGTCGGCCTGCCTGGGAGCCAACAGAAGACGAGAGCCCAACCAGACCTCCAGACTGCTCAAAGTGGAACTAAATTGCAAACCTTCGTGACGTTTCAGCTGGCAGTCGAAGCCCAGCATTGTAGCTCGCAGTTCCTCAGTATCTTCAACAATGGAAGACCCAGGTCGCAGCAGAACTGCCCGCAGCCCTTGGCTTTGAAGGCACAGAGCCACGGAAAGCCTGGCAGCAGAGGGCTCGTCATTGGACAGGTTTGTAATGGCCTGGTCCCAAGCACCTCTCAGCTCTTCAGTCCGTTCCGCCACAAAGTGATCCCACAGGGCACGCGAAACGCTCACATCTGCTCCACCACAGCGCCGGAAGGCTTCGCTTTGGCCGCTCTGCAGCTCCTTCTGAATAGCTTCCAATGCTGCTCGACCTATCCTTACGGATATCGCTGCCCAGCGAAGCTCCAAAGGTGGAGCCGAGATTTGCAGGCGGATCGATTGCTGTAAATAGTTGGCAGCAACATCTAAATGACCTAAACTCGAGAGAAATCTGCGACCACCGCAGTCGAGTCGCACATCTTGGGCCGAACCATGTATTTCAAGACCAGAGGCGTTCCCCCTCAGACCAAACCGGAATCCAGCGACATGGCCCTTTACGGATTCAGCGTGGCAAGCCCGACCAGCCGGATCCCAATTGAGATCGAAGCTGCTGGTGGTAAGAGCAAAGCAGAGTGGAAGCTTCTGAAATGGTGATGGCGGCGATCTGCCTTTGAACTTGTCTTGTCTCGATGATGAGGACGAAGACGAAACTCCTACGAAGTCCTGTGACAATGGCGCCACTGCAAAGTCCAAACCTCCACGAATCTGTCCGAGTAATCGGAGAAGCCCTGGGTCAACGTGCAAACGTATTTCAGTGGCCTCTGTGTGTATTTGGATGCCCTCATCTAGAAAGGCCCCAAATACAATTGTCGATGGCTCATATGGTTTCCGATCCTGTTGTCCTGGCTCCAGAAGCGTCAGTCGAGTATCGCGCAGCTCGCAAAGTAAGGCAAAGTCTGCAGGCTCCACGCCTTCGGCGTATTGGTCAACTAGCGCCATGAGCGAAGCCCCAGAATCGATCTTCAACTTCTCCTTCTTCAAGGATCTGCTGAAAAAGCGCCCAAGGTGTAGCTCCAGAGAAGCTCCATCCTCCCAAGCTTGCAGACGCAGGATGGGAGCCTCCACTTCAACTTGAAAAGTCAAGGACTTGAGGCCCTCCAGGCCACTCCCCAGGCCATCTGCGACTCCAACCCCACCGGCTTGATCGCTGAGATCCGGGCCTTTGAGATCCTCCAGAATGGTTGAGACCTCCAGGTTTGCACAGCCCCGCCACGCGTTCCAGACGTCCTGCGCCGTGCGCAAGGCACCATGCAGACTCCAAGGGGCAAGCTGCACCTGCAGGGCACGAGAATCGCAGGCATGCAAAACAAGTTGCACACTAGTCGGAGTCGGGACTGCACAGAGAACTTCCTCCTCGTGTACACTCAGAGATCTCGGAAAAATCTGCATTTACACATGTTCAGCTGTTGAGCTGTCCCGAAGCTCGTGAGAAAATTGGGCAACGTTCAGTTTGATGGCGAAATGCGTCCAAAGTCTTGCCAGAAAGATTGTACAACCTTCACTCCGCCAGCAAGCAGGGGAGAGGCCGTTTAGTGGAGGCATTATACTGGCGTGATCAGAATAAAACATGTCAGAATAAAACATGAAGGTGCAACTGCAAATGGCAAATAGGGTCTCCACTGGCCACCTTACCACTCCCCACCCGCGTTCCTTTTCCCATTTCCGTTCAAAAATCTTCAAAAATCACCAGGTTCGTTCTACTGAAAGCGGGGTCCTGATTGTGCAGATGACGCGGCTGTCCTAGTTGGTGCGGGGGGGGGATGTGTATCGCACGTCAGCAGGACTGAAAGTTTGGTATCACTTACTACTCTTACTCAGGCTGCTACTGCAGCCCTTGGCCGGCCTGTGCCGCTAGGGCTAGAATAAGCATGGCATGTCCTTGTCCTGTTGGTGCGAAACGCTCTCAAGTCATGGAGACCTGGCCTGTATCGGCTCTCCTAACAGGGATACTGACACATCCCAAGGATTCGCTGGCTTCTCCTCTGCCACGAGGCGCAACTGCATTCCATCGCCTGCTTCGAGCCTGTGGTGCTAGATCCACTGTGGGTCTACACGCATCACCCCACGAATGCCACAAAACCCTACAATAGGCTGACAGCATTTCAATAAAATACCTGCCTATATGGCTGCTCCTTTGTCTGCGACCGCTCGCCTTGCCTTTGCAGAAGCTGCACAAACGGTTGCCGGTCCAAGCAGACCTCCATCGATGAGATGACCACAGTGGCTGAGATTCGCCGCTGCAAGGACGCTGATCCCGCACATGCTTCTGCAGCAACGCCCAGCGAGAAGGCCACACCTCCAACAGAAGCCGCCATAAGACCGCCTGGTCAGGGAAAGAACTCACGAAGGAAGGCACAAAGGGTTGGCCCATGCCTGAAGCAGTGCAAAGGGCCGTGTATTGGGGTATCAGCATGTCAATTTCCAGGCGAGTTGGCGTTTCAAGCTCGGCATCTGCACCAACCTCGTCCAGGGCGTGGTCAACAAAATGAGACAGCAAATGAAACAGCTCATCTTTTCAGAGACCAACCTCGTCCAGAAAGGCCCTGACCGAAGGAACGCTGTCCCCATTTGGCTCCATCTCCCATCCGGCACAAACTTCGGGCATGTCTGCCTCCTCTGAATTTGAAGCGCCCGAAGACCAGCCCCACCAAGACCACTGACTAGGAGCACTCGGGGACGGGTCAAGTCGAGACTGAATTCTCCACTTCGCCAGCCATCTGGTGGTTGCGGCTTCTTCCAGACGCTCTAGAAGAAGCTTCTGCTCATCCTGAAGAGAACCTGAAATCTGTTGAGAATAAAGAAGTGCATACTTTCGACCTGCAGCTTCTGACAGTTCCCGGCCATCGCTGCAGTAGGTCATCAAATATCGACGCACCGCCCAGTCGAACCAGCTTCGCAGCTCCTTCAGCATCTCCGCAGAGATTCGAAACGCGGCATCCGACTCCTGCAGCTTTGCACAAGCTTTAAACACGCAATCATTGACCTCTCAGCGCTCTAAGCTTAGCCAGGCCTGTGGAAGCTCGAGCCAAAGCTTGGCTAAGGCCTCCTCGGGCGCGTGCAGCAGCTTGACTTGCAAGGAGAGCGGACCGAAGAGTTGGTCCTGACCTGCAAGGAGTATTTGCCGAAACTCCATGTATTCTTGACTGCCACAAGTAGATTTTAGCGTTGGAGAAGTCTAATCGCTCGGGATATGTCCTGGACCGTGTGAAGAAGGGCTTGTCTTAGATTGAGAGGCATCCCTTTCGGGCGCCTTTGGTTCCAGCTGTTTGTGGCAGCGCTTTTCCTAGCGGCAGCTTGTGATTTTTCACGACTGCTCACATGCGTGTGCCCGACCCGATCATAAACATCTTAACAACCCCTCCCCGCACTTGGCTGCACAGACCTCAAGACTTAGAGACCCCTGCAACTCACCAACATTCCATTTATTGGTACTGTTCGAGCGCATGCCGCTCCCTTTACAAGAAAAAAGTTGTCTAAACACACAGCAGGAACTCATCAGGTGATTTCAAATGTCCACACTTTTTACAAAGGAGCACCTTGCCTCCCAAACATAGCTCAAATCCAGAGAAGCGAAGCACCTCCAAAAGGAGGTTTTGTATTTTGTAGAACACAAAGAAGCGGCACATAGAAACAAACGTTAGGCCCTAACTTGCTCGTGCCTTGCGCAAAGAGGACTCCTCCAAAGGTGGTAAGCTTGTCCAGTCATCGCCGACGCTTTCCAGGCGCGATTCGCCCAGAGACAGAGTCAAAGGAGCCTGCTCGGGTCTAGAGGGCCCCAACGCGCCCAACCCTACCCACATCCACGCTTCAGTTAGCAGCCTTGTCAGGGAGTTCATGGTGCACCTGTGCCTGAGCCAGGTCGAAACTTGCTGAACGCAAGCAATCACCTCCGAGATAGGTTTTCGCCTCCAGCTTGCCCAACGTCACCCGCAGCTGCCGCAAGATAGCATGAGATACTTGCGCAACTCGTCCGATCACGAATCCCGATGAGTTATCCTGAGCCTCTGCCATTTCATGCCAACAGTTCATCATCACAACTGCATGAAGACATAGAGCGACTCGCACTTCAGTTGAGCCCCCGACTGAGGAGGCTTCCGCTGCCAATTGGCTCTCCAGCTTCTTGACCTCGAGGAATTGCAATCTCTCCGATTGAGAGAAAAAAGTCTGCAGGCATCCGCCTCGGCCTCTTTGCTCTCTCTCGGTTGCCCAGATGCTGGTGTCCTCAGAACTCACAAAAAAGCGCTAAGGCCCGTTTTTTGCCTCCCGGGACAAGACGACCAGTGAGCATCTAGCAGCAGTCCGTAATCTGCAGACGCATGTTCTACTTGCTCTTAAGACTTCAACATTAGGAACTGGCAGGCCACCCCGGCATGGGATTGCGGAGCGTTTCTTGAAATTGCTGGCGCTAATGGTCACGCTCAAGCAGCTTGGCCGCATCACTCGTGAAAAGCTTGCAAAGAAGGCCCTGCGGAGTAGGGATTTTACACATGCAACATAGGAAAACATTTGTCCAGGCAGGTGTTTTCGGGAAAGATGAGGCAGGTAATACACTCACGACACACGCGAAGCAGCACAGAAATGCACATAATTTGCAGAACGCGTCAGGATGCTAGTGAACATCGGCCAGTGCCAAAAACACTGGGATCCAGAACTCGTGGAAGCACGTAACAATGTGATCACACAAAGTTCAAGTAGAAAGATGTCAAAGACAATCGATCCCCAAACAAAGCAAAGCACAAACCGCGGCGAAGCCTCACGACCCATTATGCTGCAGGGGCACTTAGGGTGGGTGGGTGGGAAGAAAATTAAAATCCGCAACTGTTGATTTGAGCCCTCATACAGCAGTTGCAACGCATGTGTCATTACAAGCTCCCAATGGACCCATACCCAACCAACACACTCATTTGGAAGCACAGAAATGCACATAATTTGCAGAACGCGTCAGGATGCTAGTGAACATTGGCCAACTTCAAAGACACTGGCATCCAGAACTCGTGGAAGCACATAACCATGCGATCACACAAAGCTCGAGTAGAAAGATGTCAAGGACGATCAATCCCCAAACCCACAGTTCCCTGCGCAAATCCAAGGTTTCACTCCGCCATCATGAGTTTCTGCAAGGTCCGGCAACCTGGAGAGGTATTTATTGCGGCCCCGACGAGGCCCCGACCCCACCTCAGCTCCCTCCCGATTCCTTTTCACTCACGTCTTGGGTTGGGGCAATTCCATTTGCCTCACCGTCACGTCCCGGGTTGAGGAGGTATTTGAAGAGCTGGAGAATTAGTTTGAGGCATTTTAAGGGTCGAGATATAGATTGCCGCCTTGACTAGCCCTCCCGATTCCATTTGCCCCACCATCACGTCCCGGGCTGGGGATGGAGGAGCTGGAGAGGTATTTCGAAGGCACGAGATGTTAAGGTTCAGAGGTATAGAGAGCTGTTTACTGCAGCCCCAACGAGGCCCTGACGAGGCCCCAACCCCACACACATCAGACTTGGCTCCCTCCCGATTCCATTTGCCCTACCGTCACGTCCCGGGCCGGGGATGGAAGGAGTGGCTGAGGAGCTGAAAAAAACATTTGTTGCGGCATACCCCACGTCAGACTCAGTCCATTTGCCCCAGCGTCACTTCCCGGGCTGGGGATGGAGCGGGTTGGAGAGGTGTTTGAAGGAGAGGTGTTTTAAGGGCGAGAGAGGTAAAGAGAGGGGTATATTACGGCCCAACGAGGCCCCAGGCCCCCACATCAGACTTCGCTTCCATTTGCCCCACCGTCACATCCCGGGCTGGGGATGGAGGGGGGTGGAGAAGTATTTGAAGGGCTGGAGAGGAATTTTAGGGGTCCAGACGTTTTGAGAGGAATTAAATAATTGCGGCTGCAACCAACGAGGCCGACACGTCAGACTCGGCTTTCTATTGATTACATTTACCGTCACGTCACGGGCCAAATTCCATTTGCCTCAAAGTCACGTCCCGGCCTGGGGATGGAGGGGGTTGGAAAGGTATTTGAAGGCCTTCACTTCAGAGGTACTTTAAAGGTTGGAAAGGGTGCGGGGCGGTGTTTACTGCGGCCCCAACAAGGCCCCGACCCCTCAGCTCCACTCCGATCCCATTTGCCCCACCATCACGTCCCCAAATTTGGAGAGGTATTTGAAGGGCTGGAGAAGCATTTTAAGCGCTAGAAAATAGAGAGGGCCAGAGACCCGGTTCCCTTTGCCCCACCGTCAAGTCCCGGGCTGGGGATGGAGGGGGATGGAGAGGTATTTGAAGGGCTGGAGAGGTGTTTTATGAGCTAGAAAGGTATAGAGAAGTGTTTACTATGGCCCCACACCCGATTCCATTTGTTCCACTGGGGATGGAGGGCGCTGAGCTGCCATCGCCTTTTCTGCGTCACAGCTGACCCGAAGCAGATGTACACTTTCTAGCCATAAAGTTGCAGCGTGGGGTGAGTGGCTCCCGGCATTGGCGCAGCGTCAGCGTGAGTGTGTTAGGGCATGCCGCCGCGCCGTTCAGGTGTTGCAGGATGTCTTGACACCGTCGCAATGCGCCAGTGCCAAACGCGTAGCGTCGAGCATGAGTGCGCCAGACATCGCGCTGTGTACCGTCCTGATCCGATGGCCGGACATCTCAAGCTGCGCAGATGGTGAAGGGCTACACCCAGCGGTTGGCCGAGTAGAAGCATCAGGCATCTTCCGCCAATGCGTCAGACGTGGTTGGCCACTTTGGCAAAAGCTGCAGCAGATGCCGTCATTGCACGCTGACGGCTTTGCTCGACAATCGCTTTGCCCTGCCATGAAGCTCAGCTGCTGCTATCTGCAAGTCCGGCGACCCCGCACAAGTAAGCCGCAGTTCCCTAGCAATATAGATTTATCCGGTCATATCCCAATGACATCACTCGGTGTCTCTACACCTAAGGATGTAAGGAAAGCCCGCAGCTCCAGTGAAAGGTTCGAACACTAGAGGGCCATAGCTCCAAGGGAAGAAAATACAGGTCCGCAACTGCTGATTCAAGCCCTCATCCTGCACTTGCAACACGTGTGTCATTTCAAGCTCCAAATGGGGACATACCCAACCAAGATACTCATTTGGAAGCACATCATGAAACTGAAAGAGAAATAACTCACATTGCCAAGCAGCTGCTTGGAGCGCAGTCGCAACTCTAAGCGGACAGAGCGCACGGAAAGCGTCGTTGGCTGAGACTTCAGATGACGCCAGGGAACTCTGGCCTCGAGATTCCAGCTGTGTCTACGTCTGCCGAGGAAGTTGACGCAAGATGAATGAGCGCCGCTCATCGATGCTCAACTCGCTGTTGAGCAGCTCCAGGCCAAACTTTTCAACAGCCTGTGCATGATTCATCAAGGCAATCATCTTTTGCAAGTGCTGTGGATACTGCCTGTGGACTGACCCTTGCACCATTGAGCTCCAGAATGCCGATATCTCGTCCCAAGCTAGCTTGTACTGTCTCCGGCGAAATGCCATCGATGTAGTCGGACCTTTGACGCTGCTGCGCTTGCAGGAACAGCTTTGGCAAACTTGAAGACCTAAGCATGCCACAAAGCTGAAGCCAGCTGCCGCACTGCCCAGCTCTTCATGTTAGGCAAGCATGCAAAGTAGGAAGCAAAAGCTGAAGTTTTGTCTCTCAGGCAGCTGGGGATGTAATGTGCAGGTCCCGCGATTGTAGCTTGATTTGGGGAGGTAATCATCATGGCAGCAGTATGTATGGCATTAATTGGCATTGTGCTTGCATTGCATGAACTTCAACGTCAACGCTGACCCCAAGAGCATCCTGACCAATGGACATTATTGGATATCGAGCCGCAAAAATGCAGACGCAGGAGAAGACTGACAACACCAGATGTTGCGTTGACCGTACACTGCCATGCGTGCAAAGAATTTGTTGCAGCGCATTTTGCTCTCTATGCAGCTGACAGAGTTTGTCTTCGCTGTCCGCTTCCTGGCTCTTGCAGCTTTGCCTCAACTCTTGGCCTTGCAGCACTTTACAGCTCCGCATTGTCCGATTTGCAGCATCACTTGGCCGACTTGCCCCAGCCTTACTAAGCTGCTCCCTGAGGAACTTGAAGCGCTCAACGCATTGGGCTTTTGTTTTGCCTGGTACCTCCACTAGCGGAAAATGCATGCTGAAACGACGAGCTTGGGCGGGCACATCTGCTGCTATTAGCTTCCAGCGCTCGTTCCTGTCTAGGCTGGCCGGATGCCTCATCAAACGTCATGGATCTGTACGGCCACTCAGATTTTTGTTGCTGCATTGCTGGACGCATAGGATTAAAGCCTCTGGAGAGCTTTCTCGAGCGCCTGCTGCTGTTCAGCGCTCCAGTCTGAGTCCTGCTTTGCAGGGGCTTCAGTACACATGTCTCAGCCGGCGCCACCCGCAGAAGCAGCCTTAGAAGGCTCAGCTTTATCTGCTGACTTGCTTTTCGCATCCGCCACTGGGGCCTGGCAGCATATTTCAAGGAAAATCTGCAGACAGGGGAGTGAAGCTGAGTGCAAAAGCGCTCCGCCTCGGCTGAAGATGCCTGATCCCACACTGCAACAACTGTAACTTTGTTCAAACTTGATGTAACTTGCATTAACTTGGCTTATGGAATGCAGTTGAGTGGATACCTTGGCCTTGGCTTTGGGAGCGGACCCCTCCAATGACGGATGCTCACAGCATCTCACAGCAACAACATGTACTTGTCTTGAATGGCCTGAAAGTCTTGTGCGATCTTGGAGCCCATCGAACGCAGCGACTGGCCTTCAGATAGCTCCTCGACCGACCAAAGGCAGAGATGACGCATGTGCGGAGAGATGAATAAAGAGCACGCTGCAAGATCCTTGGTCTTGTCAACCACTTCTTTTTCTGCTCGAGGATAGCCGCTGTCATTCAATAGCTTCCTACAGATTTGGCGCTACCAGAAGAGCCTGCCGAGCGCTGAGAACCTTCGATGCGCCACTGCTGGCAAGTGGCGTGATCAAGCTCCAGCGCCCGCCCATTCCTCCAGGAAACCTGGCACTATCTTTCTCAAGACATGTCTTAAGAAATCCTTTGGCGGTAGGGGCTTCCAAGCGGCAGACTTTTGCAGTCCTTTAGCTAGAAGGCCCAGTTCATCAGTAGTCCAGGCTGCTGTCTCTTCCTGGTTTGCATTCTGGTTGCAGCTGGACAATCAGGGCATCATGCAAAGAAAAAGCAAGCTGCAACGGCTGCAAGGCAGACGTTTGCTTCTGCAGTCCTTGGTCTCCATGGCCTTCTCCTCACGCTTTTTGGCTTCAAGCTTTTGCCTGGCTGTCATCCTCTGGTGGCAAGGTGCACAGAACTACACCTGCCTTTCCTGTCGTTCAGTCTCCGCTTCCACTCGCCGCTTCTGTGCCTGCTGAGGCTCTGAATTCAAGATTGTTGCTTTGTTGGAAGCTTTGTTGAGCGCACGCTTGTTGCTCCCGATCTTCCAATGCACAATCTGATGCACAGATTTGCATGTTGGGTCTGTGGTGGCGGTTCTTTGGTAAAGATGAAAACTTCCAAAAGGGAAGAGACTCATCGAAGCGATGCCATCTGCACACACGAGCGAAGCAGCGAAGATTTCACAAGAAACCTTTCTGTTTTTGGGAGATTCATGGAAGCTAACGTTGTAAGGATTCTGCCGCTATGCCTATGCTCAATATGAGTGTTCGAATGCAAGTGGATCTCATTCAGGACATCTTAAATTGTCGAGCACCTCTTTTCCCGAATGCGTAGCAGAAGGGTTCCCGTTTTAAGGTTGGGGTCCAGGAGTCCAGGAGGCGACGCGAGGTCGTTGCGTTTGTGGACGCAAGCGTTCGCAAGCGTTCGCGGAGTGTCGGGCTTGCATCGAACTTGCCGGAGACGAAAAATCGTCGCGAAACGCAAAACTGTCGTCACTTTTTACGTTTCGTATTGCAAAAGTGTCAACTGTCACAGGGATCGGGGGGGGGTCATGGTCGCGAAATGCAGA
>CAJNIZ010002511.1:0-25963 GCA_905231905.1 Symbiodinium pilosum
AAATTTGCTAAATGCATGCAGGCTACGCCACTGCACTCAAATGAACTGAACACGTGTCCTGGATCGGCTTGTAGAAGCAGAAGCCGGCGATCACGGCACCCAGGTTGCCGCCAGCTCCCACGAGGGCAGAGACCACTGCAAGTTGCTTACGATTCATGAACGGCATTATTGTATTAGTATTAGTGTTATTATTATGAGGTGGCCCAACCTGACACAGGGTTAAGGGTCACAGGTAAGGAATAAAGGGCCAGCACGAAGCTCAGCACTGCCCGCGCAGGGGCGGAGCCAACACGCACCTCAGCAAGGCAAGGAAAGGAAAACCCAAGAGGTAGGGTCTAGGGGGATCCAAGCAGAACCCCAAACCTAGGCAGGGGGGGTTCCTGGAAAGTTGCACGCAGCAAGAAACTGCAGCACAGGTAGTGCTTAGACATACGGCTAGCGCAGGGACGCGCGCGGTCAAGACACACCTGAGCAAAGCACGGGAAGAACCAACGGGACTAAACCAAACCGCAGCGCCGAAGCTGTATCAAGGAGTACAGTGACACCCGGCTAGCGCAGTAGCGCGGCACCGACGAAGACAAGTCGACAGGTGGCCGTCAATCGGGATTCCAAGTGTCCCCGAAAGTGGAAGTAATGAGGATCCCAAGCGCGCAAGCTGCAACCTGGAGGGTCGCGCGCACATCAGGAGAAAGCGACGCGCCGGTAGTGATCCATCCGGACTTTGCTGTGATCCGCTTGGATGAGCGCGGGACTTGTTAAATGTTAGCTGAGATATAAGTGCTTGTTAACTTGGTATAACTCCTTCCAAGTAGATATCAACATGTTATAAATGAAAATAAGCCCTACTAAGTCTTACTAAACTTTATAAATCTTAGAGGAGTTAGTGGAGTAAGGTAAATGGTTAGATAAGTACCATAAACTTTACCGAGTTTAGTTAATGATTAGTGAAAATGTTAAGGACTTGGCTAAGTAGTTAAACTAAAACAGCTAAATGGTTAGCGTACTTATTTAGTGGTTAGGTAACCATTTGGTTAACCACTTAGTGAACCCAAATCACCAATTTTCGGAAGTCAAGAAAAGGATTATGTGAGACATGAACAACCAATTTTGATAGTTTGGGAACATTTTTTGAAATTCTTGTTAAGAGCCACTGGGCTGCATCATACCTCGAGAAGCCTTGTGGCTATAAAGCACAAAAAACATTCAGCCCAGTGGGCTGCATGTTTTGTCAACATGTCACATACTGTATTGCATGTGGCATTTTCACTCCAGCAGAAATGTTTAAGGGCTGCAGCAGTGTTTTGTTGAAGCATGCATGCAGCAAAAAATGTTCAACACTGCATGCAGTGGCATACAGCAGACAGGGCCTGTTCTCGTTTTAGTGCCAACCATGGATGTACCCCAAGGTGTGCAGGATGCTGTCAACCAGGTGTTGCAAGCAGAGGGCATGCCCACCTTGAGCCAGTGGAATGCTGTGCTTTCCATTTTGGAAAAGCATGGCTTGGCTTGGAAGCAAATGCTGACAGCATGCAGCTTGCTGGTGCATCCTATGAACCGAGCAGGGATGGGAGTCAATAGCTTTGCTGTCCATAGCAAAGGAGCTTCTCTCCATCAGACTGGCTTTGATGCTCAGCATTTGCATAGCAGCACACGCAGCTAGGATTGCTTAACATTGCCTTTGGCTTTTGCAAGGCCGCTTGTACTAGAAAGTATAAAGGGTTTAGAGTTTAGGGTTTAGGGTAAGCCCCAGCATCTGAGGCTTTGAGCTGGCTCAGGATGCTTCTGTTCGACAGAACCAGGTGGCCTTCAACCACGTGCTTGTGCAGCAGTCCAATGGACTTTTGGCCCCCATCAATTCGAAGGAAAGGTATCTGTCAGTAAGCAGTGGGCATTTGTCACAATTTGTGAAGGCTGCATTAGCTGAGTGCTCCACCAACCAGAAGGGTCTCCAAGACTCTGGCGGTAGGTTAAACAAGCAGACCCTTTCCAGAGACCCTGAACTCAAGAAACTTTTGGAAAGTGGATGGGAGTGGACTGTCGTAAGCTGGAAAGCCGAATCCACATGGCCCCTGCTTCCAAGCCTTGCTGAAAAAGCATTGAATGCTAGCAACTCGGCTTTTACTGCCCAGAACGAGGTAGAGTTCTTGCTGCAGCTTTTCCAGCTGGCACAGCAGCAGAAGGGTGCCAATCTGCAAGAGCTGGCAAGACAGCTTGGCCAGGAAAGCCCACTCAGCAGCTACAGCTCTGATATGGGCAAATGGGTGGAGATGTTCAGTGGTCAGGGCGATTTCCTAAAATTCTTAGGTCCGTTTTCGCAAGAATTCGGAGATGGGGTCAATCTCGGCCAGGAGTTTTGGGCTGCAGTTGCAGGCCCTTTGCAAGCACAGCTGCCTATGATTAGGCTTGCTATGTTGGCGAGCAACTACACGGCACCCCAAAGCAAAATAGCCAACGGCTTAGCCAGGCTCATTGTCAGAGCAGACTTCGACAAGCTAAAGAACAGCAAGGTCAAGACTGCAGCGGACAAAGCTGAGAATGGCTTGTTCCAGGCTTGGTCGAAAGTCGCAACCTTGCTGCCTGATTTGGGAGCTGCAAGGGCTTTCGGGATGCTCTGCATAAGGTGCATACTGCATCTGCTGGGCAAAGAGCACCATGTTTTTGCTTCAGAAGAGGATTTTTCTTGCACTGCACTGGATTTTACTTTTTCTTAGCAAGCCTATATGGTTAAGGGTTTAAGGTTTAGGGTAAAGGGTGCATCTTGTAGTTTTTGTCATAGAGACCCGTTTTTGCATGGGCTTCAAATGGCAAAGTCAAGGAAAATGGGCAGAGAAGCCAGGATCTTCAAGACAGTTGAAGAGATCTTCCTACTGTTCGAGGATGACTTGAATGGTTGTGGGGCAGCAGCTTCCAGTTCCACTTCTGCTCGCAGCAAACCTGCTGCTGGGACAGCCATGGTGGCTCTGGGCGAAGCTTACGACCCTTTGTGGCTTGCACAGCAGAAGATTGAGCTGAAGATTGGGAACATCTACCAGCGCAAGGACCAGCTCTGGAGGCTCTTGGCCCTGGACAAGGACAAGCTTTGCTTTGAGGCTGCCAGCTTGTTTGCAGAAGGGGAGATGGAGCTGGCAACTGCTGATTGCCACAAAGAGCTGAAGCTTCACAAAGGGCCAGTTCCTAGCATTTTGGGAAAGCAGGCTGCTGCTTCCAGGATGCCTTCCACCCTGTGTACAGCTGAGCAGAAGCAAGCCAGTTTGTTCCTTTCTTTGCTTAAAGCAGCCCCTAAGCTAGAGCCCAAAGGGCTGTGGGAGCTTGTGGGCATTGAGTCTGCCTCAAAGAAGCTTAGCTCACACTGGTCCCTGTGACTGACAGCTGCAGCAAAGTGACAAGCAAGCCTCCAGCCAAAGGCTGCAAGCATGGTGTGGTGACCTCTGCCGAAGGCACTGATTATTTTGTGTTGCCGCCAAAGCTTTTCAAGCCGGCAACAGCAACAGCTCCCGATGATGGGACCACAGCTCCCTTCTGGTATGTGCAAACTAGCAAGACCCCCAACCTTGCTTTGCAGCCAATGGACAGCCAAGGCTGCACCATCAATTGTTTGGTGAATTCAAAAGCCATTCAAAAGCATGAGCTGCTATCCATGCCAGAATTTTTGGCAGAGCCCTTGCCTGCTGAGCCTAGCAAGAAGAAGGCCAAGAAGCAGTAGTTGCTGGAAGAAGCATGCTGCTATGGTTGTTCTTGAAAAGCTTCTTGGGTTTCAAGGCCTCCTTACTTTTAAGTCTGAGCTTGGAGAGCCAGACATTGCAAAGACTTCTGACAGCTTGAAGGTGTCAACAGCTGCCAGCTTTCTGCACACAGCAGTGGGAGCTGAAAAACTCAAGCGAGCTTAGGGATGCTGCGATTGCTGCATGCACTTACATTGTTGTCTCTGGGTTTAGGGTTTAGGGTTTAGAGCTTAGGGTTTAGGGTTTATTTGAAAAAGTTGCAAGTTATGATGGTGTTGCTGCAGAGCTTGGCATTGTAGTTCCCACATGATCATAACCATGTTCCCACCATGAGCATCACCATGACCATCCTCATCACCACCATCTTTCGCATTTGAACCGTCATAAAAGTTGCAAGGGCTATGCATTCTTGTTGCAAGCATAATCCTCATTAGCCTGTCATTTGCATTGCTGTGACATTGCTTTGCTAGAACCAAAACGTAATAACAAGTAATGTTGCCCATCTGTGGCCCCCTGCAATTGTCAGCATTTGTTCCAGCAGTGCTTCCAAGCATGCCGTCACATTCTGTCTATGTGTTGGAGCCAAACTTCTGCAGAGTAAATTTTTGAAGGTACTGTTGAACACTTTGCTGCGAATTGGCCAGCAGCTTCCCAAGCTCTCAGAAAGATGTTTTTCGCAGATGACATGCATGTATATCTGCATATGTCTTTGCAGGCCACATGTGTCAACACATGCACTTTTGCTTTTGCATCCATCATAGGTCAGCATAAGTCACATGCATTCCATTGTAGCTGCAGCTTGCTTAATCGGGCCATCATGGAGGTGAAGTTGAGACAGAATTTTGTCTTGACTGCCAATGGGGTGAACTGGACAGTTCCGCCCAACCTTCTCAGCCACCACCTTGGGTACACCTGGGTGAAGATCCGAGCCAGCTGCTATGGCCTTGCCAGAATGCTGGCATTTGAGCCCACCCATGGGAAGAACTTTGTCAGCTTCAAAGGATCTCCTGGGCTGGAGTCTCTGCTGCACATGAGGAATTCCAACTGCAACTTGCTTGACAATGAGAAGCACCTCTTCCACTCAGAAGCTCCGGCTAAGAAGAAGAGGAAAGTGAAGGCTGCAGCGGACCCTTCTGCAGTCAACATTGTGCATCTGGATTTGGGCACTCATGGCCAGCTGAAGGCTATGAAGGCTACTAAGAAGAGGGAGGATCTGATCATCCCTTTGGATGCAGCCTACATCAAGATGTTCCTGGAGTACATGTATTCCGAAGGCATCTCCTTTGAAACCCCTTCCAGGAAGTATGAAAAGAGTGGCAACTTCACCAAGGAAGCTCTGGCAGCCAACAGCAGCAAAGGCGATGATGAAGAGGCTGACTCAGCTGGTGAAGATGAAGATGATGATGGAGATGAGCAAGCAGCTGCAGGAGATGAGAGCTGAGTAGCTTGCACTGTGCGCAAACATAATTTTCCTAGTTCAGGTTGTCTGTCTGGAGAACCAGTAGCTTCCTTGCGAACAGCTTTTCTGAGCTGTCAGAATAAGCTTCAGTAGCTTTGCTGTTTTTTCTGCAAAGGTAGGTAGCTGCAGTTTGCATAGCATGTGAAGTAGTGGTTTCCTTCTCATGTCTTAAATGTGCAAAAGAGCATTGCCATATGAGCTATGTTGGCTGCAGCTACGTTTGCACTTATTTTAAAAAGCAACCTTAGCATAGCAGTGCAGCTTGGATGGCAAGTGCCTTACTCTTGCAAGCAGCTTGCAGCAGCAAAAAATGTCAGCCGTAATCGCACAGTTTTGCACGCCTTAGGGTTAAGTAGCCCCATGTTCCTGCGAAGCTTCATCGTGTGAAGTAAATATTCTTGCAAGGTTTCTCTGAAGCCTCATATAAAGGCTGCCTTTCCTGCTGAGTGCCAGAAGCCTTTGGGCTGCATGTTCCCATTTTGATTCAAAATCATGAGAGCAATTATGTAAAGGCCTAGTATCCCCCTGAATAAGCTCCATATAGCAGTCCCCTATATACTCCCCTGTATATTCCCCTAGACTAGGCACTTTCAAGGAGCTTATTCTGTAATGCATATGGCTGCATACTAAGATCCTTAAAAGCCTCTGGGCTGCATATAAAAGCCTGTGGGCTGCATGTTCTTGCTGTGATGGAAAAGCCTCTGGGCTGCGTGTTGCATGTGTGTTTTCAAAGCTGTTGAGCTGCATGCATGTGTTGTTGGCCAGCAATCTGCAATTTTGTTATCCGGCAGGAGATTGCTCAAGAAGCAATCAGTGCCAGTCAGTTAGAGCCAAGTTCCTGCAGAGTAACTTTAAGCATGGTAGCACAGCATTGCATGCAGGTACACAGCCCTCAGCTCAAAGCTTAACCTCAAAGAATGTGCTGTTCAAATCCTATGTAACTTTGCTGCGTGCGACCCTGCCACTCCTTGCCCCAGCGAAGTGTAAGTGCTCCCTTGAAAATGGCCAGCGCTGCTGCTCCACCTCCACCCCTTTGTGGACAGTTTACTTACTGTGACACTGGGTGCATTGTGCTGAAGACCAAAACTGGTGTTCATTATTTCAATGAGCACGAGTTGCTTGCTTGCATATTAATGTGTGTGTGTGTGTTTTGTTGAGCAATGCTTAAAAAACAACCCAGCCAAAGCATTGAGACCAGCCCAGGCTTGAGCTTCTCAATGTTCGAGGACATTTCTACTCCACCGGCGACAAGCATGGCTTCTACAACATTTTCAGACTTGCCTCTTTGGACCGAAAGGTTTATCTTTGGTATTCGCTGAAATGGCAGAATTTCTTCATCAGTGATGCTGTGGTCAGTGATGAAGATGGGGACTGGGAAGGAGTTCGAGTGTGGGGTCGCTCACCCCTCACACAGCTCCACACTGGACCTGGTCCTGGCCAGCTGTTTTGTCCTTGGACAAGTACAGAAGCTTAGGTGCGTTTTTGAGCTGGTTGCACTGGAGCATGAACAGCTGGAAAAGCTTTGGAGCAAAGACAATGACATCTTAGCTCTGAAGCAGCTGTTGGCTGAGAAGGAGGCTGCTTTTCTGGAACAAGCTAAAGAGCTGGAAAGCTTGAAAGCTGAAGTGGCAGCAGCAGCCCAAGCTGCATTCAGCACTCAAGCTGCAGCAGCACCAGCTGCTGCACCAGGCCCTCCTCCAGGCCCTCCACCAGGCCCTCCACCAGGACTGCCAGGAAGTTCTACCCAGCCAGTAGCTCAAGCAGCTTTCCTGCAAATGGGGGTGAACCCTCCTCCACCTGCAGCCCCTGCAGCTATGGGTAAAACTTGGCTGGAGAAGACCTGGCTGGAGAAGCAGCTGAAGACTGGTTGGATGAACCGGTCAATAGCGCTGGCTGGGGCCGTCAAGCTCAGGAAAGGTTCCAGGCTTGAGGAGTTGGTGCAGAGGCATCTCGGTTGCCTTTTGTATTTGCGATTGTAGGCTGAGGTAGCAAACAGTTGTTTGAAATTCAGTCCAAAACACTACACTACTAACCTTGCCCTGGCCCCCACACCAACATGTGCATTCTCAGGTATGAGGATTATTCGGATGAATTCAGGCAGGCTCTGGAGAAGCATGTGTCAATTTTAAAAGCCCATGGCTGGGACTGGCATTATCATTACTGAACTTGTAGCATGTCATGACAAGCAGCTAGTGCTACATAAAATAAGTAGCCCTTCCAAAGTATAGCTTATGCAATACTGATGTGGGACTTACTAACTACATTGGTTGCTGCTTGATCATGGCAGCCTACACAAATATTGCAGCAGGCAAGCTTTAATAGCTTTCGAGCTGTGTGTCACCAATTGCAGAATCATTGCTACTACCGTTCAAGCCTTGAGATTTCGACATATGAACCCTAAACCTTGAACCCTGAACCTTAAACCCTAGAACCTCAACCCATAGCACGAAACCTAAAACCCCAAACATGAAGTTCGCAATTTCGAGCCCTAAAGCATATACCTTCATGTTTTCATTCAGAACCAATGAACACAGTATCACTCAGTCTCAAAGACCAGGCATGTATCCCCCCGATTTCATCATGACATATGTTGTTTTGATGAAGCCCAAAAGCTCAGCATCAAGCATAAACCAGACTTGTCTAGCAGTTCTTTTTCAAATTAAAACCCACAATGCCAAACCCACAGAATAACTGGTAAAGAATGTTAGCTGTTTATGCAAAGTTCTGCAATTGAGTGGACACACTTTGCTTAGCGGCTGCCAGCCACTCAAGATTGCAGCCTGCAACAGCACAGGCTCAATTAGTTTGCCAAAAGCTGAAGCTTCTTGCTGCCAGCCAGATGTAGGCATCAAAATAGATAGACATGTATGGTTGATAAACATTTTCTGGTTGCAAATTCAAAAAATTTACGCGTATTTTTCACAATGTTTTTGGTAATTTTTGATGCTGTATATAATTTTTACCATGTTTTCCTAAAGCATGCAAAGACAGAAAAAAAACATTCAATTCAAATTTGGAATTGGTAGGCTAGAATTTTAGCATCCCAATTCCGATTTGGAATTGGGGTGCTGGAATTTTGGCTCCCCAATTCCGAACCGGAATTGGGGAGCAGAAATTCCAGCACCCCAAGTCAAATTTTGAATTGGGATGCTGAAATCCTAATACCACACTTCATGCTTGAAGTTGGTGAACAAACTCCGGCAAGGCGATGCCGACACGGAATTCAAGTCGTTCAGGTTCCAAATAATTGTAAGCATTTTAATTTGAAAAAACATATAATGCAAAATAAAAATCCGAACATATGATTGTCTTCACTGCCTTAACACTTACATATTATCCAGTAGCAGCCAGGTATATGTATTCAGAGCTTTGGGAAAATGAGTTTTAGGCTTGGGGGTTCAATGTGTATGCTTCAGTGCTCAGGATCTAAGATTCCATGTTCAAGGCTCAGAATGAAATGTTTAGGTTTTGATGTTTGAAATTAAAAAAAATGTGTATTTGTGTTTTTCAATTAAAAAATGAAACAAAATTACTTGCAAACTATTTTTGTTTTTATTGTACTTATTAATTTCATCATTGAATTTTTGAAAATAATACTAAGCACTAATTCCTTTACAGGCTGAACACAAGATGCTTTTATGTAGATGATGCATTGTTGTACATTATTTATAGTATTTAGTCCAACCAATATGTTCAAAGTTTTTCTTTAAATGAAGCATAATGGTTACACAGTTGTTGTATGCCAACACTTTATGTGTTGTTTGGTTGGCAATGTAATGGCAGCACATGCTGGGACAGCCGCCCAACATGTGTCAATGTTCATTTGCTGGATACTTCATCAATATTTTCACTTACACATTTGAGGCCACATTTGAAAATCTTTATGTTCCAGACCTTTACAATATTTCTGCTGGTTTCGGTGCCCATGCAAACAAAAGGATGGGATTGGAACATGCCTTTATTTGCTGATTTTTTTGGGCTGTGCAATGTCTTGGTGTTTCACAAAGCCTTGCATTGCCAATGCTTTTGACTGGACTTTCCCAAGCTTGATTTGATGATGTTTGTTGCAAAAACAAAGTCATGAGTTTGATCATACACTTCCTTTTGCAATTCTGTTGGAACACAAACACATGTGTTTGCTGTTGCTGCTGCTGCTGCTGCTGCTGCTGCTTGCAAAAGGTATGTGCATGAATGTTTTGAGCGTTCGAACTGCTTCAAATGTGTATGCCAAGTATGCACATCAACATTATTCTTCTGAAAAAAACAAATTTTGCATAAGTTCGTGTTTTGCTGCATGTTGCTTAATTAGTTGTAAGAGTGGCTGTGGCAAGCAAGAAGCTTTTAGCTCTCTTTTGTAGCTTGAGTCTGGGCACAGCACAGTCTTTCTGCCCGAAAGCTCAACCGGAAGCTGGCCAAGCTAAGACCAAAGGCATTTTTAACACACTGCGATTTAAAGCCCCATATATTTTATGTGTGGTCCCTTTAGGATGCCCCAATGAATATGCCAGAAAGAACAAGAACCTCCAAGTCTTAGCTTGGCCACTGCACTTGCATGCAGCATTCCCACAAAAGCGCTTGCTGAAAAAAGAAGACTTCAGCGTTGCGCAAAAAGCCATGGGCTGCATGTGAACATTTGTCACATTCACACAAATGTGAATGTTTCAAGCAATAAGCAACTTGTACCTTGGTTTTTTGTTGGCCCTTTAGGAACTACAACACATGCAACCTTTCACATATGAAGAGCCATCCGGCTGCATGCTTCCATGTTGAAAACACTTGGCCTGCGTTTTGTTGCTTTCAGAAGCCTATGGGCTGCATGCTGGGCAAATTAGGTAATCAAGAGCCTTCGGGCTGCATATTGGAAACCTTAACTAATTTTTTGCATGCAAATGCAACATATTGTGCCACATTGTTTAGAACATGTTCACTTTGCACTTGTTTTTGTTGATCGCAGTTGCAGTATGTGGACAGATGCTCATGCAAAATGATTTCCATGTGTTGATGCTCAGGAAGCATTTTGCTTGTCCTTGAAAAGTAGAAGGCAGCCATGGCTCAGTGGTCTGTGAGCACTGTCTGCTCAGAGATGAAAGACTGCTCTGCTTTGTTGCAAGCAAGGAAGAAGTCTCCAGATGATCAGACGCAGAGCAAAATGCTGCAGATTCTGGAGTTTAAGCTCAAAGCTTTGCAGCATGTGACAGCTGCAGATGCTCTTCTGCTGCATCAAGCTGTGTCTGAATGAAATTTCAGTGAGGACATGGCTGAAAAGCTGGCTTCATCAATTGATGGTGTGATGGGGCAAAAGCAGCAGCTCACCCATGTGCAAAGCTTGAAGCCTCAGACCCTTCAGAACATTCATTTGTTCTTGACAGCTTCTGAGTGGAAGCTCTTGGATGATTGCAATGTTGCTTGGTGGACCAAGCAAAAGGCTTTGGTGGATCGCCTGAAAAAACTTGGCTTCAGGTCACTGTCAGAGCAGACGGTGAGAGCCTGTGTGGCTTTGCTTTGCTGCACCCTTTCCACACTTCCTCAGGATGATGATGCATTGCTCCAGATTTCCGTGGAATTCAAGGAATGCTTTGGCACCAGTGACAAGCCTGAGTCTCATGCGCCTTATCTGGTCATGTTTCCTGACCAGCCAAGTGGCTTGCCAGAGCAGCTGCTGGGCCATGCTTACAGCAAGGAAGATCCACCTGTGCCAAGGGATGTTCCTAAGCTGGCCCACATGAAGTCACTCATGGTTTTGCGGAATTCCAAGAAAACTTTGAAGAAGAACAAGGATGTTTCCAGGCAGAGCATGCCAACCAACTTGGTACTCCCTGAGGCCAATGTGGCAAGTTCAAGCTCCCAGGGTTCCATNNTGGCCATGATGGGTGTGATGGCCCACATGTTTCAGCAGTGTGCAAAAGGGCAAGGCTGTGACAACAGCACCAACAGCTTCAATAGCTTGGCTGAAGCTGCCCAGCGCTTCGAGCCTAAGACTCCTGCAAAGGATACGAAATCAATCCCTCTGCAGTTGGGAGACTGGCCAGCAGGCAGCCTTGCCAGTCTTAGACCAAGCAGGATCAGCAAGCACTGCTCCAGCCGAAAATTCGCCAGCCAAAGTTGATGGTGGAGAGCAAGCAGAAGATGAATCGCAGACTGCAGCTGCAAATGACAAGGCCAATATTGAAGAGCAGCTCTTTCAAACTTTGAAAGACAAAAAAAAAGCTGTTGCTGCCAAAGGCAAAGCTGCCAAGAGCAAGGGCACTGGCAAAGGGAGAGGTGCTGGCTCTGGGAAGAAGACCTTCTGCAGCCAACCCCAGCTTGAAGCCTTACCAGGCTCCTGCACCAACACCTGTGGAGTTGAAGTCCCGAAAGGCCTGCTTTGTTGACAAGCACTATCACAAGGCAAGGAAGATTGCTGCAGATGCAAATTTGACTGATGAAGAGTGCTGCATCTATGCAAGATCAGCCAGGGCCATGGCTGGCAGCAAGTGGGACTGTGCCCAGTGAGCTCAGCTTTGCTTTCTTGCTCATTGCATTTCCATGAGCAATGGGCTTTGTGTCTGAGGGCCTAATAGCAGCACAACCTTTGTGCAGGCTAGCAATAAGCTTTGCTGTGGGGCAGCTTGAGGGGGAGTGCGAAAAATGAGTGGGAGACATTCAGTGCTTGGTTTTGCAATCATTTGCAGGAAGGGATTCATGCATTTGTCCATGTAATGAAATGTTGGTAGGGCTTAGGGTGTAAGTTTGTAAACTGAAATTTTGGAGGCTTAATACTTGAGAACCATTAGGAATGCTTGCCTTGGGATATTTGTCTAGATGTCTACAGGTTAAGCCTTAGTGCTTAGGGTATATCATAATCCTTGTGGGCTTCATGTATCCCATGCTCCATTCCACCTACATTGGCGATGATATTCAGTTCATTTGTATTTCAGCCACAAGACTGCTTTTGGCCTTTGAAACTTGCTGCTTCAGGCTATCATGGTGATAGGCGCTTGCAATCCATCACAATGATTGCTGTCAGCTGGCTTGCATGTGTATCTTCCCAGCTGCACACATGTACATGTGCATATGTGAGATGTTTCTGAAATTTTTCACAATGATCCAAATGAGATTTCGAGAATCATTTTGGATTTTGACATTATTTCCTTGGTCAGAACATGTGGTGGATCTATCAGTGGCAAGGGAAGGTTTCTGAGATATGCCTGGGCTCTTCTTGCTTATCAGTCATCATACTTTCTTGCTGTTGCAATGAACTCAAGATGCCAATTCTGGTCACTGGGCATGCCATGTTTTTTCATTGTTTTCGTTCTGTCACAGAAGCCTTTGGGGCTGCATGACAATTGCAAGTACGCAGGCTTGCTGCCAGCTTGCTCGAAGCATTCTATGAGTTAGTGTTGGTTTATTTGTTGGACTGCAGGGCTTTGCAATATTTGCATTGTCTATTTGGCACTGTGATGCAGCTAGCAGATTTCATGGTTCATGTAGTAAAGTTGCACTTATGTCTAAATTCTGTGCACCAAGTGGACCATGGCTTTCGAGCTCCTGCCAATTCCTCTTCAATGGACAGGCAGGAGAAGCTCAGAAGACTGGAGGCAACCAAGAGAAGGGTGCCAGCTCTGTCAGCATCAGCCTTGGCTGGGCTGCTGCAAGATATTGAAGCCAATGGCTTGCCAGGGCTCAGTGGTAGAAAGCATGTCAAAGAAGCCACTGTCAATTCTCTGGACATGAATAGCTATGGAGACTTGATCCAGATCGTACACATAACTGGGAAGGACAACAAGAACATACCACTTGTTTATGCCAACTTCTTCACTTTGCTCCAAGGCTTCTTCCTGCAATGCAAGCCCTTCAGGGATTTGCTCATCAGCACTATGCAAGGTGCAGCAGCAAGAGCTTTATCGTTGTGCTTTTACGCCGACGAAATCAACCCTGGAAATAGCTTAGCTGTGGAGCAGAACCGAAACTTGCACATCATTTGCATGTTTTGTTTATGCTTTGCGAAATTGAGAAATCATTCTGCTTGGTTTGAAGCCTAGAGAAAACTTTACCACAGGCAAAATTTGGTGCGTTTATCTCAGCTTCTTGGAATTCGGGCCAGTGATCTTAGCCAGAGAGCAAGCTTGGCTACCAATTTGTTGCCAAAGGTCCACACTGGTCAGTGCTCTGCCTGGTGGTGTTAGCCAATTGGCTGCTTGCATACTGGAAGATATTTTCAACAGCGACAGAGCTGAGCCTGAGATTCTTGGTATCCAGCTGCAAGGTCCTGCCAAAGAGCTCTACAAGCTTAGGTTCACCTTGGGCGCCTTCCTACAAGATGGACAAGCTCATAAGCTGCTCTTCTCAGTAAAAGGCGACAGTGGCACAAGGTGCTGCATTCTTTGTCAGAATGTGGTTGCCCAAGGCTCCAACTTGGAAGATGCAGTGTTGACCAGCTTGGCTTCTGCAGAGGAGGAGCTCATTCTGACAAGTGATGCAGATTTCGAGAGGAGTGTCCAGACTTTGCTTCGAAAGCATACTGAGCTGAACAAGGGTGACTTTGCTTTGTGGCAGCAAGCATGTGGGATCACCTATAATCCTGCTGCTCTGATTTTTCAGCCTTCTCTGCAAAGGCTTGTGAAGCCTATTAGCCAGTGGCTTCATGACTGGATGCACTGCTTCTTTCAGAAAGGAATTTGGCTGCTTGGCCTGACAATTCCTTTCCCTTCTTAAGCCCTAAACCTATACACCCTAGTGAGTCCAATACACAAATCCTTTTGAACAAAAACTTCACATGTGCTTAGTGCTGCCACCCATGATTTTCCTTGTTGTAATTTCAAGCAAAGTTGTCGCAGAATCTTTTCTATCTCCTAGCCACCAAAATGAGGAACACAGTGATGTACTTGACCATGGAAGCACTGCAGGATGAGTTGCATGTGGATATGTATGCACAGCGCGAGTCCTAAAAAGCAGATCAGTCAACCTAGGCAAGATGTTCTCTGGCAAAAGAAAGGCAGCCAACAAGGAGGCTGGCACTTTCAAAGCTACAGCTTCTGAAGGCTTATCCCTTTGCAGCCTCTTTGCTGTGATGTTGCTGCTAGTGGTGGGCCCCCTGGAAGTGTGTGTCCAGCAGCTTCAGGCTTATTTGTTGATGGCAAATGTTGTGGACCTTTTGCACAACATGCCTGTGAAACCTTGTGCCCCATCCAAGTTGAAGGATGCAGTCACTGCCTTCCTCACAGCTTGCAAAGCATGTGGGTGGCAGAGTCATTGCCACCCAAAGTTTCACTGGATATTGCACATGCCAAAACATCTTGCCACATGGGGAATGCTTCCCAACACCTGGGTGCATGAGAGGAAGCATAAGGTGGCCAAGCGATATGGGAGCTGGCAGCACAACACCACTCAGTATGAGAAAAGCATCCTCTTGGAATGCTTGGGCCACTGCTCGGCTGAACTGAAGGAAGAAAACATCTTCTCAATGGCCTGCAGGCTGGAAAAGCACAGCCCTCCTTCTCAGAGAATGAAGGCTTTCTTGCAAGATTATATGGCAGAGCCAGCCCATTCCCTAGCAACTTCGACCACTGCACTCTTGTCTCCTGGAGGTTCCTGCGAAAAGGCTGATGTGGTGGTGTTCAAACATGCATTGTTGGTGGGCCAAGTGTATTTCCATGCAGAGTACAATGGCCAGGTCATCACTTTGATCAACATGTGGGCTGTTCTGGAAAATGAGCCAAAACAAGGCTGTTGCCTCTGCAGCAAAAGCCAAGGAAGGATCCAAATGATTGACACAGCTGACATAGCTGGTGCAGTGCCTTACTGCCGGCTGTCAGAGGACCGGTTTAGAGTGTTCATTCCTTTGCCACACAGGCAAGGCAGCACTTGACAGCTTTGAGCTTGGGCAAGGAAAATGCACTGGCAAGCTTAAGCAATGTTAAATGCCAGAAGCCAAATGGCTGCATGTACAACAGCCATTGGCTCGCCTCATGAAACATGTTTGATCATGGTGTCCATAACAAATTTTGATTTTCCATGAACCCGAAACTCAAATTGCACATCCAGAATTTCAATATTTGGAATATTGTTTGTAGTTTCGCACATTTGCCTTGGCATGTAGCTTTGCATCCCCAACTTTGTTCGTGCTGTTTGAAAAATGTGCACTAGCAGTACTCCCCTTTTGTATTTTGCAAAATTTCCAATGGAAATTCCTTGTTGGGAAACTTGGAAATCAGGATTTGGGAAATGCTAAGTACTTAATAAATGCATTGCTAAGTACTTAACAAACTTGATAAACAGTTAGCGAGTGAGTTAGTAAACATTTACTTTCTAATTATGAAACCTTTACTTTATAAGTTACTAAACACTTATATTTTGGCTAAACCCTTAGCTAACCTCCCTAACCCTTTCTAAAATTTACCAACCCCCGAGCACATCCAAGCGGGGCTGCGACAGCCAAAAATTGGGAGGGGCGTGCCATCTGAACTCTAACGAGCGACGAGCGCCATTAAAATGAGAACACTCTGCAAACAAATGGCGAGCGGAGCACCGAGTCTCGGCGCAGAAGGGGCAGGCTGTGAACAAAGAGTTCCTGTAAGCGTGCCTTCGTGTTGGAGCCCAGACTGCTCCGGGCGATCGAAAAACATTGAGAAGAGCAGCCTGGTCGTGGGACAGGGACTTGAGCCACCGAATCCACGTGGGATGGCTGGACGCTTCAAGATCGAGAGTTTCCAACCCTTCTCTATCTAAACGAGTGGCAGGGATAGAGTTGAGGGCTTGGAGCCTTGTGGCCTGGCGCAGAACGTGAGCGCCATCCGGAGTGTCAGCGCAGAAGACACGAGGCCCCGCGCGAGGTGGCTTTGTAGCCCGACGAGTGAGGTGAAGAAGACGGGCATCGCAGAAGAGCTCCAGAACCAACCCTAAAGGGGCGTCCAGAGATATCACGCGCATGCCAAGCTTGTCGGCGTAGCACGCCGCAGCATTGAGAAGAAAGGCAGAGGTATACTGCATATACCGCGAAACACGCTGCAAGCCGTAGACGGCAGTACCCAAAACGGGATGCAGCTGGATGCGTTGGACCCACCACCTGCCTTGACACCAACAGGTGCAGCGGGTGGAAAGAATGGCACGAAAAAGGGCACGCGCACAATGCCCGGGAGGAGGAGAAGTGAAAGGGCAGCCCCACCGGGCTTTGGGAAGCACGAAGGCCGAAGCCAAGCGCTCGCGCACATTGGCGGTGCCAGTAATGGCAGACAGGCGGTTGATGACTTCTTCAACAGCACTCCAGTCATCACGAGGAAGGGTTAAGGCACTAGGGTCACCTAAGTAAACCTTAAGGCCTAAATGTTCTACGGGGTGATTTTGCCCAGCAACCCACTCCTGGCGTTGGCTGAGATTTTCGGCGACGCCAATGGACCTGTCGGCAGAAGTGGCGCACGCGACGGCGTGGGCCAGGCAGGCCTCCGGGTGAGGCCCCTGGACGACTATGGTACGGTCGTCTACAAAGGCAAGGCGTTGCTCATTCTGGCCAGAAGCACCGCACCAAGGAGGACAGCAGGTGCAACGGGGGAGCCCACGCAAGGGAAGAATTGGGGGTGAGGGAACCCCACCAACGACGCAATGCCTGCAAAAGGCGGCGATGGCATGAAGGAGATGCCGCGACGGCCGGCCCACTGGCCTTGAGGCTGCTCCGGGAAAAGGCTCAGCAAGGCCTTCTGCCAGGCGCGAACAAGGACGGATGCCACAGAGATGGGGCGAGAGTCCAGGAAGTGCGCTAGGAATCCCCACAGTCTTCCAATCCCAGAGGTTGAAATCACCCCTAAACCCAGGGCTAGGAGTAGGCTAAATCAACCCATGCATCTGCAGGCTGATCAGGCACGGTGCTTGGACACCACACGGCTTCCCAATCAGCACGCATATCGAGGGCAGTGAAACAGGGGACAGTGGGCGACGGGCGCATGACATTGCTGGCGGCAGGCCAGACATCCGAAAACCACTGGCGAAAACGCATCTTCCAGGCGGAAGTGTTGCTTTGAGAGACAGCACGATTGCAAACGGTGATGGCGTGATTTAGGCACTCAATGGCATCCCTTAAGACGACGACGCCAGCAGGCAAGGTGAGAAGCCCGGACTGCTCGGTGCGCGGGGATAGGGTTATTTGGGGCATTAGGGTTAGAGTGGCACACCTCGCTTAGGGCGCGATGCAAGCGCTTCAAACGACGCGCAGCAACAGGTTCCTGACACCTGTGGGAGGGAGCCGGCGCGCGAGGCCGCAGGGAAGCAACTGAGCCTTTAGGACGCTCAGCTGAGACATCGCGAGTGGCAATGCCCTCATCGCAAGCTATGGAAAAAAGGCCCTCGGCCCTAGCATGCCCGGCGGCCCATCTATCAGAGATGGGAGCGGTCACGGGCGCAGAAGGGAAATCATGGTTGAGGCGGGTCGCTACGGGGCTATAGGGCCAATGACAGAGCGGCTACGCCAGGAGAAGGCAGCACACTTACGGAACCTAAAGTGAGGCGTCACTGCAGAGATGGAGCACAAGAACACAACACCACCATGGTGAGGAATGCCAGGCAGCAAAGACATACGACAAGCGACCACGGAGGTATTAGCCACAGCGCGAGAGATCGCAGTTTCAGCTACTGTGGTGGGGATAGGGGCGGAAACCCTCCACCCGCTAGGCAGGGCACGATCGTGCAAGGGCTTCCAATTCCAATCGCCTATGACGAAAACGGCCTTGGAGGAGGAATCAACCTGTGGTGCATCCATGCCAAATCAGGCTGCTGAGCATGGCCATACACAGACACTACAGTGAAAGCAGCGGTGGAAAAGGCCACGGCTCTGTGCATAGGGGAAGGTGCAAAATGGGAAGGGACGCTAACAGGGCAGGCGCGCCCAAACACGGGCCTCCACAGGACGGCGGTGCCGCCGTTGTTTCTGGCGAAACCGCGAGGACGCAAGGGAGGAGGAGGAGGAGGAGCGGAAAAGGCCGAATGCCAACCGGCATTGTAGGCGGCACGGCGGGCCCAAGCAGCATTGCCAACATGACGGGTTTCTTGCAAACAGACCACGCCGGCCCCTTGGGCAGAAGCAAAACTGAGAACCTCGAAGAGGCGAGCAGCAGTGAGCTGAGTGACGTTAACGGACACAACTGTGAGCGCATCGGCCAGCGAAGGGGGAAGCGGATCCCCAGACAATGCACCCTAGCGGAGGGGGTCAAACTGCCAATAAGCAACAGGTTGGGCTGGTCAAGACTTGCGCCGAGCTTTGCGGCTTTGCGCTCCCTAAAGCGTTTGTCCCGGAGCCGAGCGGCAGCTTTAGCTTCCGGACGCACCTGATAAGCGCGCTGCTTTTCGCGGTACTCGGGACGAGCTCGATGCTTAGCACAGGCCCGTAGAAACCTCCTTATGCCTAACAGCGGCACTACGCGAGCGAGTGGCAGTGAGGAACTGCTTGACCGAAACCTTACAAACGGCCTTAGAGCAACGAGAAGATTTCAAATTGGACAACTTCTTCAACAAACCGCACCTAGAGCACGGATAGGCGACATAAGGCATTTTGACCCCACATGAGACTCTCAGCAGGGGGCAGAAGCGATTTTTGGCTTTTTGGCCTTAAACTCCGCCAACCAGGCCTCGAACTTGGCCACGGCCTTTTTTCGGCGGAGTTCCGTGCTCCCAGATTTGAGTAACTGGGCAGCAAAGCCTTTGCGCCACCCAGGCGCCAGTACGGGGGGGGAAGTTCCCTGGCAAGCACGCCAGTGAGTGATGGCATATTGCCGAGCACTGTTGTTTATGGGGGCCTTCCATCCACACGGGCAGCTGCTGGAAGTTGGGGCCGGAGCCGACCCTGCACACGAACCGGGCTGAGATGAACAAGCAGAAACAGATCTGGCAGGAGCTGAGGGAACTGCAAGACCCAGGATATCAAAGGCGTCCGGGCCAAACTGGGACTTTCCGGCCCCTCGGAGAGTGGCGGGCTTGTAGCAGGCGCTACGGATCCAAGTGTCGACGAGATCAGAACTGATGCCGTCTTTTGGCTTCAACCACTGATAGTGCTGGTCTTTGAGATGAAGGAAAGGGGCAAGGATATAAAGAACCCACCTATTATCCTTAGCGCACAAACCCCAAATACGAAGTTCGATTTGGGAGGCCTGGCAAAGGGCAGAGAGACTGACCGAATCGGCCCAGGTGCCAGCAGTTGCGGTCTTGTTAGGGATCGAAGAGGAGCGGCCATCGCCAGGGGCAAAATACCTTGAAGGATTTTTCCCAAGTTCCTTGGAGGCGAGCAACCTGAGCTGGGCCTGCAGGCGCCCACCGGGCGCAAAATCATTGGCCACCGTTTGGCCTTGGACTTGGTTGGCTTTGTTAGCGTCGGCCAGAGCCATGGCAATAGCCAGATAAGCACAATCACCCTGAGCGTCGTTGTCGATCAAAGTGAAATGATCGAAGGGAGGATGAGCAGCAGGATCCCTCTTAGGACGTTTGTGAGTTTTATCTGGGGAGGGATTTTCACGAGCATGTTTGGCGGATGCGTCACCGGCCCCAAGCGGGAGCAGGCTCACTTTCATCAACCGCCCGCAGGGGGCACAGCAGGGGGGGAAGCTTTGGGCTTAGAAACGACAGGAGCGCCCCAGGCAGAGCGAGCTCCTTTGGTGTGAGGCCCAGGCTTAGAGGAAGCAGGCTTGCGGTCTTTGGCTAAAGACACAGTGACGCCGCCTTGAAAGGCAAAAGCGCATTGGCCCTGGCTGATCTGGGCAACGAAAAACCAAGCTTTGTTGCTGTGGCGCTTGATGTTGGCGATGTCTTGGAAACCCCGCCCGGAGGTCCAAGACAGAACATCATCCTCAGTCCAAAAGGGAGAGGCACCGGAGAGGTACCAACGAGGAGGCACGGAGGAGTCCAAGGATTGAGAAGTAACGACACCAAGAGGAGTGCTGGCGCTGGACGACCCCCGGAGGCAGCAGCAAAACCTTTGGCAGCGGCGAGGTAATCGCCGGAGGAAGCCCCGGGAGGGCGAGGGACCCAGTGAGGCCTATCACCAGCGTGATGCCGAGAGATAAAGGTTTCGGTGGGGAGACGGGCGAGCAAACCGCTGGCCTCGGACTCGGAGACCCGGATGAGGCAAGTGACTTCGGATCTGTAGGCGATGGCAGCACGGGTTTGCAGGACGAGCTTTCGGGGGTTCAAAAGCAAAGAAGGTAAAAAGTGAGGCCCACGTTCGGCTTCCTGAAAAAGCGTAGCATGGGAAAACTCCTTGGCAAGGGTAAGGCGCAACACCACGGTTTTGATCTCAGCCTTAGTGGCAGCGAGATCGTTGCGAAAAGAGGAAGGCAGAGGCTTGAGGCGAGGGGGATTTCCCCCAAAGACCTCAACAGTGGCCGACTGCTGACGGGGACCCTGCAGGCCGTGGACGAGCACAGAGACAGCAGTACCTGAGCTAGACGCTTGGCCGGAGTCAAACATCACAACGCAGAAAGAGGCGAGTGAGCCGTCGTGGTTTCCACAGGCGCTGGCCCACCGCAAGACGTTTTCACGCTGAGAGGAGTTCTGGCACTCCAGAACACGTCGGGATTTACCATCGCAATCTTCTTGCACTTTGGAGGCTTTGGTGATGGGATCAGTCCAAGCATCCCGGTACAAGGAAAGGGCAGAACGAGGTTTTGGCTGAGTTTTGGCGACGTCGGCCCACGTACATGCAGGCCCGGCGTCAGGCAAAGAGGTGTTGGGGGAGTCTTCGGCCAAAAGACTCCACAACGCGGAGCGCAGAGCCGCATCAGAGGCAGGCGGGCCACTTTGGAATTCGCTACACAGGGCCCCAAAACGACCGCACAATGATGACTGCGAATGCCCAGAGGCAGGCAGAGAAGGCACTGAGGAAACACTTTGATTAGGCTGGGGATTGTCAGGCATGCTGCCACGCTGCTTAGGCCCAGGAGAGCCAAGACTGGAGGAAACCAACGCCTGAAGGTTGTCAACTTTGGCAGCAAGCGCAGCTGACAAGGCTGCAATGTCATCACGCTGAGCTTGCTGGCGATTTGTGGCACGAGAGCCGCCCTTTCCCCCTCCACCAAGCAGTGGATCACAGGAATGGGCACACACGGGAGGAGGCATCCAGAACAAACGGCCCTTGGGGCGAGAGGGATGCCAAACACAACTTGCAAGGTGGCATACAAACCACCAACGTAAAGTCCACCGGCCGTGGCTGCACGCCGACAGGCGCCAAACAGAGTGGAAGGGCCAGGAACGAACTTGAGCACATCGGGCAGCTCCGGCCTTGCGGGCTGGCCAGGCAACACAGGACATGCGTCCCATCACAGGTCCGTGCAACACGTGCTTACGGCGCTGCTTGCGCCACATGCGCTTTGCAAAGCGAGGGCACCAACAGTACCAAAAGTAAGAAAAAGGTCGCCTAGACCACAGCCTAAACCTAAGAGCCCCAAAGCTAATACGGTACACCCATATTAGAAGATAACCAAAACTTCGCAACCTGGTCCCTAAGGTCCAAGTTCCCGTCATCACCGAGCTTGCGCAGGAGGTGAATGGCGTGAACGGCACGATGCCGTACCTGTTCAAAGATCGCCGAGCTTGCTGAATGCAGACTGCAGACGTGGCTACAACTCGAAACACTTAACTTGAAACATCCAAGAAGCGAAGTCCCCTCGGCCATCTGCACGAACAGGGAGAAGCACACCAGCACAGCCAAAGCCACATACCAGGGCTGGGAATTGTCCACATTTCTATGTATGTATATGTATATGCAGGAACCTGACTGGCCGAAGCACTGGGTTTGTAACCTGCATCCGGTGTATTCTACCCGGCGGCGCAGGCCGAGGCCTGCAACAACTAAAAGCGTAGCCACTGGCACACCCGCGTGTGCTGCGCAACGTGGCTTGCGGAGATGAAAGCTGAAAGGCCAAGACACGGGATCAGGATCCTACTCGGGCCTAAACCACAAAGACACGGAGCGGCAAGGGAAAGCCTAGGGAAAAACCCACACCCAACCTAAACCCTACAAGCGAGCAAAGGCACGGAGGCTAAGATGCATCTGGCACCTCCTCGGCAAGTGGAACTATGCGCAGGCCCAACTCGCAGCTAGCGATCTGCATGCGTACCCTGGTGAGCGCGTCAGGAGACGCATCAAGAGTGATCCAGCCGGTCTTGCTGGTGCACCTCGGCACTGAAGTCCAAAAAGAGGGCCTAAGCCCGTGCTGTTGTTGCAACCTGCAGCGCACCTGCGAGAGCCTGGGGCACTCTTGAAAGAGGCGCCGTGCTGAACACACAGGGTGTCCACATGGACATTCGTATAACGAGGCATTTCGGCCCCAGAAGCGTCTCGTCCGGGTTTTGATGGCCCCGCCATGGAAGATGGCAAGGTTGGTGAGGCTTGTACCACTGAGCCCTTTCTGCCAGCGCCTCCAAAGAGGGTGGCTCTGGGCCTCAATATCAATCCTTTCACAGCCCTCGGCATCAGCCCTTGTAGCAACCACGCTGCTGAGGACCAACGAACGCGCGACAACGCGTAGGCCATGGCCGTCGTCGGCCGCTGCAGTAAACCACTCATGATGGCGGCCCTGCGCAAAAGAGACCGCGCGCCGCAAGCGCAACCTGAGCTCTGGCACTGGGGCACGCAGCAAAACACCATGCGCGGTATCTTGCAGCACTTGCAGCTCAAGCTGCGAAGCATGATGGGAAGTGACAGCCCTCAAAACGGAATTGTTATTTACAGGCTGGCGCCGGGTGGCGCGGAGGCAAGCAAAGGCCGCGGCAAATTGAGGACGCAAACTGATGCGATCCGCCCAGATCCTTCCCTTGCACCACCATGCGCACGGGCCACGGATGGACCTGAAGAAAGAGCTTTTGAGACCTCGGCACTAACAGGCACCAGAGGAGCGGACCACAGAACTTTGGGAAGCACTGAGCCGGCAAGGAGCCTTTCACGCACGAGGATGCCACCCGGAAGACACTTAACGGCAGCAGCCAAATGACAAAAGGTCGTCCTCACTGCTCCGCACCCTAGGCAAACTCGTGTCGCCCGGCACGGTAGTGATGCCCAAATGCTCCACCTGAGCGGCCGGAACGCGCAGGCGGTTCCACAATTGACGCTTCCCTTCATGCTCAGCGAGCCCAAGCTTGCCGTCAACCCACTTCGAGACGCGCAAAGCCCTGGAAGCGAATCCTCCTCCTCATCCTGGGCCTCACCAGTTTGAACAAGAGTTCGATCGTCAACGTACAAGAAGGCTTGGATCTCGGGACGATCTTGCACCGCCCGGGACCAAGGGCCAAGAACATAGGCCAACACGCTGGGACTACAAGGGTCACCGGCCGGTAACCCAGTGCAGGGGACAACAGCATGCGGAGGAGGCACACCCTGCACAACGCAAAATCTGGGAGAGGCCCAGATATAGCGAGACAGGTACTGAACTATTCTCACGGGCACGCCGGCTGCAAGCGCGCCCCTATGAGCGATGCGATGGTTCACAGTATCGAAGGCCTTGCGCAGGTCCAGCTCGGCCCCTTGGAACGCATCCGTACGCAACCAATCCATGGTGGCAGAGACGGCAGAGTGCCCGGACACACCCGCGTACTGGCCAGGGGGCACAGGAGGGAACTGCTGCAAACAAGGCACGGTTGTACGCGCGGACAGCCGCGCTGGCAACAGCGATGGGACGCCAGGCATCTTCGGCTCGCTTGGGTATCTCAGCGACCTTCCACGCAAACTGCAAGGGCACCTCGCTGGCCGGACAGGGTTGCGCCTCGCACACGCAGGCATTGAAAATGCTGAGCAATTCGTCAAACAGAACAGGCACAGCGGACGCCAGGCTTTTAAGCTCACGAGCGGTCCAGCCATACCCGGCGGACCCTGAACCCTCCCTAATGGCACCCAGGAACTGGTCGACGGTGACAATCTCAAAGGTCTTGTCACAAGTTGGTTGCTTTGGGTAGCCAGCATAGTCGCAGACTTCGTCCCAGTTTGCGTCTGCTGCGGGGAACCTCTTCGTCCACACAGGCTCCCAGGCTTGAAGCATGGAATCCGAAGCAAGATCGGGATCGGCAGCACGATCGGTCTTGAGACTACGAGAGCCCGGACCGAGAACTTCAGTGGCACTGAGCCAAAACTGGCGCCGCCAATGAGCCTGTCGCGCCTGGCGGAGCTTCGTTTCCTCCTGGGCGATAGCCACATTGGCGACTGCAACAGCCTCCTGACAAACAGGCAGAGGGTTGGAGGGGGAGATCCCTGCAAACGCCCCATGACGCCGTTGGCTACTTGTGAGCGGGGCCTGAGGCCCCGCAAGGCGCTCCTGCTCAGCAGCAGAGCGATGCAGCCGTCGCCACCGCCGCAAGGCCACAGTCTCAAGCTCACACGCGCGTTTAGCTGGAGCCACAGGCCGCGTGGTGGCAGGGGAACCCTTAGCACGCTCCGCCTTACGGGGAACATGCGCAAGCCCGAAACGGACAGCAGCCTTGCACACCGCTTCAGCCTTGCCATGCCAAGCAACAAACCGCTCGGAGATTGGAGAGTTGTGCTGCACAGGCAGAGCACACAGCCGTTCGAAGTGCGCCTGGTGCTCAGGAGAGCAAGTCTGGCTGTTCCACACATATTCCGCACAGCGTCGGAACCTGTGCGATTGTTGCTCGCAAACGGCCGGGGTCCAAGACCCGGAGAAACACACTGCTTTGTGATGGGGCACGCCAGGCAGAGAAGAGGAGCAGCACGTGGCATCCCTGAACTCCCCTTCAACACACAAACCCCGGCAAGGAGAGGCCAAAGAACCCTGAACGGAGGCAGTAAATGGAAGCATGACAGCCCCGGCAGCATCCAGGGCACAGTGATAAGCAGGCTTCCAGTTGAAATCCCCAATCAACAGGCACGGCCTGCCAAACGCGCGTGCCGTCTGCAGCACCTGAAAAAGGACAGAAGGCTCGGCATACTGAGCGTTAACATAAAAGGAAACAACAGAAAACCCGGCAAAGACCCTACCACAAACCCTATGCGCCTGGGCAGCAGGAAGAGGGCAAGGAAAAGCCTGGGACCTACCTGATGTTCGCCAGAACAACGCAGTGCCCCCTTGGCGAGGAGTGCCTTTGGCTTGAGCAGGAGGAGGAGCGCTCCAGTGAGTTTTCCAGCCCGCCCCACTGGCCACGCGAGCAGCCCAGCCAGGCGACTGGCGATGCCGGGTTTCTTGCACACACACGAAGTGGGCCTGCACCCGCTGAGCCTCCTCCAGCACAGTGTACAGCCGGTCCTTAGTGAGACAGGTGACATTAATGCTGAGGACGGTCAGCTGATTTAAGCCCTCAGAGGACGCACCCCCGGAGAGGGGATCGGCAAACCTGGAGGAAAACCTGCAGCCTAGTCAAGACTTGGCGGACTTTGCTTTGACCTTACACGGCTGACCGCGACGGGAGTTTGCCCGCTGCTGAGCAAGCTTCCCTTTTGGCAGTGGCCATAAACTTGTTATGACCTAGACGTTCCTTTGACTTAAAGTGAGCAGCAGCCTCCACACCGACAGTCTTAGCAATCCAAGAGTGCCTCGTGACTTTGTACTTGGCATCCCGGGCCGGGCACGGCAACGACCTGAGTCTAGTAAGGGTCTGGACCCGGCGGCACTTGCTGCAAGGGTACACGGTGTCGCAGGCTCCGCTGAGCTGGACTTTGGTAGCAAGCCCATCGCGGACGGGAACACACGCAGCATTCTGCCACTTGGCGGCTTTGAGCTTCGAGAGATGGGCCTGGTACGCTTCCCAAGCACGCTCTCGCCGATGCTCATTTTTGGCGACGGCTCCAAAGGCAACACGGCAAGCAAACAACTTTGGCAACGAT
>CAJNIZ010002512.1:0-10761 GCA_905231905.1 Symbiodinium pilosum
AAGCCCAAAAACCCTAAATCCTAAACCCTAAATCCTAAACTCAAAACCCTAAACTCTAAACCCTAAATCCTAAACCCCTAAAACCCTAAACCCTAAACCCTAAGTAAGCTCTATTGAGGGAGGCGGGGCCCAATCTATACGCCTCCGGAGGACTTCCCGGAGTCTGTAGCGGAAATAGGCTCCGAGGATACCACGGATTCGGATTCAAGCGACGAGGACGGATCGAGGGTTTAGGGTTTAGGGTTTAGGCGTCGAAATTCTATTGAAATCCTACAGATTAGTTTCCACGAATAGGGGAACCCCAATATGATATAGACCCCCAAATATTATAATCCTTATGTTAAGGACCCGAAGCCCTAGACTCGCAGGGGTACCCCCCCAGTTTAGGGAAACGCTCACATTCCGTAGTATACTTGAAGTCGCGGCAGACGGGCACTTTTGAGCTCATGGTTTAGGGTTTTAGGGTTTTAGGGTTTAGGGGTTTGGATTTAGGGTGTAGGGTTTAGGGGTTTGTAGGGTTTTAGGGTTTATGGGTTGTCATCACTTTCGGAGTATTATCAATACCGAGGGCAAGGTTTTTAAGTGACTTTCACCAGCTCCTAGGCCCTAATCTTTCCCATCAAGAACTCTGCGATGAACTATTTCTTGATGACAGCTCTTGGGCTCTAAACTAAAAAGGTTCGGACGAACTAGCTCAGACGCGGGTAGGCTTAGTACGCGCCCCGGCACAATAAGTTGAAGCTCCAAACTCCTCAAACCTAAACCCCATTCAAAGGGTACCCACTTCATAACTACCCGCCTAACACTCTCCTTGAATAGGATTTAGGATTTAGGGTGTACTTACAGGTTGGGGTACCTCAAATAGATCTCAAAATTATGTTGGTGATCATTCAGATTTCTCTTGTAGGGATTCTTCAGGTGTCATATTGGGGTTATATCGGGATTTTCAGGGTTTAGGACTTGAACGATGGAAAATCAGACTGGCAAGAACACTGCTGATTTAGATAGTGGAAAGATTCAAAGTAGAACAACTCACCGAGAATCAAAAGGAGAACAGCATGGAAGATGGAACCGGGGTCATGTGGTGGTCCATGAGGTTTGGGGCTGGGTAGGGAAAATCCAGGTTACCTTCAGGCAATATCTAATAGCCTTTATAAGTATCACTATGGATATGACAATTCTTTAGCAATGCACCTACTTAGAACGCTGCAGCCAGCCCTGTAACGTGACTGTAGCGGCAGCAATCGTAAGTTGCTAAGGCAGGTGCCTGCAATGCTGCGATACAAGTAAAAAACGATGGGGGAATGCAGGTGAAAACGGCATCGGTGGGAAATAAACTTATAAGGACAGTAACAACAGGATCAGGAGGCGGAGTAGACGTAATTCTCCCACCAATGCAGCGGTGAGAAGCAACAAGAATGTCAAAAGCGTTCGAAAGACATTCTGGGAGTGACGGAAACAGGTACTTGGAGGGTCAAGGGGACTTAGCAAGTAGGTTAGTAAGCCATATAACCCATATAGTAACCCCATTCATCCCCATTACTACCCTACTTACTAAGTCCCCCTGACCCTAAACCCTAAACCATATGTAGCAGTTTCCATTTTATTTTCCATTATCCCTATATAACCCCTATATAACCGTATATTAGCCCCATATAATCCTCTAAACCCTAAACCCTAAACCCTAAACCTTGAACCGTTTAGGGTTTAGGAGAGCCTCGACTGCGTCGACCTCGAAAGCATGGCGGCGCAGAAGAGCATGGCACACAAGGCACGGAAACCCTGAACCCTAAACCCGTGGTGTGATATGAGATATTGTTGTCTAAACTCCATAAAAGGGGGTAATCTACGGTTAGGGTTTAGCGTCTAAACTCCTTAAAGGGGAGGTTATTTAGGGTTTACGGCGTAGGGTTCAAACTCCTGAAGGGCGGGGGGCTATTTAGGGTTCATTTTTGAAACTCCAAAGGGGTGTTATTTAGGGTTTAGCTGCATTAAAGGGTGGTTATAAATAGGGGAGTATCAGAAGGCTTATCAAGGGGGATATTAGGAGTTTAGACCCCACCTCATATCATATGTGGCCTGGAATAGGATTGCTTGTTGGGGGTAGATAAGTCGGGCCTGGTGATTCAAACAACCGGATATGATAGCCGTTTGAGGAATAGTACATCCTGATGATTTCTTGACCGCACGGCCAGATTCTTCGTCGTTCTTGGTCTTATGCGTGATCTTTTTTTGGCTTTGCCGAGGGACGTCTATTATCACGGGCTTACTGCTGGGATCGTAGTTCTAAAGCTTGCTCTCTTCACCTGAAAATGACCCGACTAAGCCTAAGCAAGGGCTGGCAGCAGCGTTGTACAAAAGGCCTCCAGCACGACTCCGAGCCCTAAGCACCGCACGACTTTCTTGTTTCTCCATTTCTAAACAAAGTTGAGAACCTAGACTCGGCGAAGCTGAAAAGCAAATGAGGATGATGTGGAGCATCAGATTTATTGAGGTCTGGTACAGGACTAGAATGTCTTCCGGCTTTGATTCTGGAATCGAGCGGGTCAATCAGCTCTAACTGTTACATCTGATGCACGTGAGTGGCGTTGAGATCCTCATGGCCCCACATGTATCTTTGCAAAAAATCAAAAGGTAGTTCTGATCTGATCTATTTCCAGGGCTTCTTGCGAGACCCAGGGATACATGTATAAAAGTACTTGGAGTCTCTGCAAGTTGGATACTGGCGGATAGTAAGTAGGCCTACTAAGGAAGTCAAGAGAGCCTCCCAGTAGTACATGGTTTTTGCTCATGTGCGTGCAATGGTTGAAGGTGCTACGTTGAACGAGGGCCTACTGAGAGCCCATGGGTCATCAGGAGTCCCCTCCATCCTCGATCCCCTATTCCTAGCTATTCCCGATATCGTGCCATTACACATTCAGAGCAATATGGTAGTTCTCCTAAATAGGGCACCCCATATCGAACCCAATATGCTATAATCTTTAATATGGGGACCCCCAGAAAGGTACCCCTAATCTTGGGAAACCCTAAACCTTATATGTCCCTACAGAACCCTTGTATAACCCCTATATCCCTCCGTACAGGTACCCCTAGTTTTGGGAAACCCTAAGCCCCAAACCAAAGAATTCCCTACATATTGCCTATATCCCCCTTTGAAGGTACCCCTCATTTTGGGAAACCCCTAAGCCGTAAACGCGAAATATCCCTCTAGGACCCTTATACCCCGCTTTAAAGATACCCCGTAATTTTCGGAAACCCTATTCCCTATAAGCCCCTACAGAATCGTAGTTTCCATTTCATTTTCCATTTGCTTCTCCATTATACCCTGAACCCTAAACCCTATATCCCTATAGAACCCCTATGTAACCTTATAATATCCCTCTTTAAAGGTACCCCTAATTTTGGGAAAGCCCCCAAATCCTTTTTGAGGGGGATGAGGACAGCAATGGTATCAAGTTGGGATCTGCAAGCCCTCCCATAGGTTTAGGGTTCAGTGTTTAGAGTATAGAGTTTGGGGTCTCAAACTGCTTGCATCTTCAAAAGCCCTCAACCCCAAACCCTCAACCCCAAACCCTAAACCCAAACTCTCAACCCTAAACCCTAAATCCTAAACCCTAAACTCTAAACTCGAGCCTGCACCTGACACCGGATTGGTGAGCGCAACTGTGAATTCCTCCTGGCTGCCAGGGGTCACAGCCACGAGCACCTCAGCTGAGCTTTCAACTGGGAACTGTGGGGACCTACTTAGAAAAGGGTCAAATAGAGGTTAGGGTTGGGGTTAAGGGGTCAGGGTTTAGAGTTGGGGTTTGGAGTATGTTATGCTTTGACTAGATAGGGATTGTTGGGGAGCTGTGTTGGTAATTCATCAAGCTTCGACAGTATGCCTGCAATCGCGTTCAGACTTCGCAAGTTCCTTCAACGGACGTTTTTTTTCTACTTGTGTTGGCCCGTGGTTAAGAGAGGATGTGGAGTGTGCATGGGTGGGAACATGCAGATGTGACCTTTCTGGCTATCAGGGTGAAGGTTCGCACTGGCGTGCGCTGCCAAAGAACATGCTGACAAAGTCTTCGAGCAGTTCATAGAAGAAATGGAAGAAGTGGACAACGGAAATTCCCAGGTCAGCATGTGCTTGGTGGTTGTGAGGGAACCTAATGTACCGCCAGCTAAATTTTGGGGAGGGGCTAGAAGTAAGCCAAGTCCAGACAGTCATACGTTCTGTTGGGTTCCAACACTGTGCAGAATAGAACTGATGTATATAGAAAGACGTCCAGCATGCTTGGACTTCCCAGGTTGGCAAGCTAAATGCTCACCTCCCCACGTGTGTTTTTTTTTTTTAACAAAAACCCACAAATGTCTATACACATATATATATATACACATATACATTTGTCTATGTACATATGACGGTACGGCTGGCTTATGCATCACCTAAGGCAGCTTAGTCACTACTTTGGATACTGCCCCCCTGCTTTAACACCCACCCAACCCCTAAACCCAAACCCTGCCCAAACTTGTAATTGCAGCAAAAAGTAAACCCACCTTAAGTGTCCTTTTCTGCTTCAGCATTGCAGCAGAGGCCTTGCCTCATTTTGAATTGTGAGTGTGGTCCTTCATTTTTCCGGTGCAAGGAGGAAGCCGCAACCCCCATGAGGCAATTGGAGCAGAAAGGTTGCTCCCTCAGACGCTCGGGGGCTGTTCTGTTTTTGGGGTTGGTTAGGCTGGCTCGGAGGTTCAGCTTTGCTAAGTCCTGCGTGAGGCGCTGACGGCGACAACCTGGCCAACGGCACGCGCTCCGCGCTGGAGTCTTGTGTGAACAAGCTCCGCTTCACGGAGAGCCGGTGGTACAGGAAGCCGGAGCGCCTGATCTTAGGCGTTTGAACAGAGTGTTGCGCGCACCGTCGTAACACGTGACACATTTGCGTTTGCAGCCACCAGGGGCGCCGAGTCTGGGACCTCCTTCGCACTTTGTGCCGAAGATTTCCGAATCGGCCCCAACCAGTGCGTGCCTGTGCGCGCCGATGGCTCCTTTGTGCGCGGCAAGGTTGCGGTGTCTTGGCCTTGCAACAGATTTTTGGCATGGTCTGGTGGCGTCCTTCTTTCTTTTTTTTGTGTTTGCCGCTTTGGTGGCCCGCGCGTTGATTTCTGGCTGGCCATTAGCCGGTTTCCTGATTGCTTGCTGGTTTCCCTTATAAAAATGGGGAGGGGATGCCTCATTGCATTGTTCATTCGTTGCCTCGTCTGTTTGTGTCTGGCGGTCTGGGCATGGACCCGGAGCCCACTGCCCTGGGCTTTCCGTTTGTCAGTTAGCTTTTTTTTTGGCTGTTTACTTGTTTAGTTTGCTTGCTTGCTGGTGCTGGTTGGCTTGTGCTCCTCTCTTCGTTGTTGCGTCCCTAGTTGGTTGGTAGGTTATTAGTTAGTTAGGTAGCTGGTGTCAGTTAGTGGACAGTTGCTGTGCTTCATCCCTATGGGCTTAGAGTGGAAAGTCTTCACGGCTCCTTGGTCTTCTAAGTCGATGTCTTGCTACGTCGTGCATAGTTGCCGCTGTTTCATTGTTTTTTGTTCTCTAGACTCTAGACTTGCTGTGCAGTTCTAGCTGGCGTGCTTGCCCGAATAAGCTGCAGACCAGGTGTGGCATTACCCGAGCCACTCGCCGGAAGACACTCGTGTGTTGAAAGCAGTGAAGCCTCCGGCAACGTACACAGGCTCCGCAAAGCTGTTACTCGCTTTGCGTAGGACTCTGCGTGAAAGAGATACAAAACCGAGAGGCTTCTTGCCCGTCAACGCCATCCTCCTCAGCAAGGAAGGTTTTTTGAATTCTCGAAAGGCTGGCGGCTACTTGGCATGGATGTGTGATGTCTGAGTCGAGAAGGCTATGATTCAGGTTACTTGAATCTGCTCGCGTCTGTGTCGTGGTGACCTGAGGTGAAGACTTCGTCGAGTGGTTGGTCAACCTCAACAATCCCCCTGTTCGGGGGACTGTGACCGACAACAGCGGCCGCGCGACTGGCGTGGCCATTGGCAAGGAGGACAATAAATTCTCCATTGACTGTGTGCTGATCCTTGCCACCCTTGCCCACGCAGCGTCTGGGCTGGATGAAATTGCTGCTTGATATTGTATGTTTTGCATCGAAATTGGTATGTAGTGTTGCAAGGCAATGGACACTCCCAAGTCGTTTCCTGCGAAAGCCTTCCTCAAATACGTCCAGGGGCTTTGCGCCAAGCTCGCCATTCCCTTCGACGCTGAGTTGTCCAGGGTCAGCTGTGTGCGGGCTTTTCGCGTGAGTGTCTGATGTGGTGTTGTTGCTTTCTGATTACCATGCTGGATTGCAGGCAGAGATGATGCTGGAGGACTGGCAGGTGGACGATGCGTGGAAGCTACGCCCAAATTGACATGGAATCCTCAACAACGCCTATTTCCTTAGGAATCATTTTTAATTTTTCGTATAGTATAACCCCTCAGGATTATTAGATTTTGAACATGGGTCTAGGGACCATATATGTGGCTGCGTGCCAGGTTTGGGTCCACGCATGACCTATTTGAGCTATCAACAGGAAGCCATAGCGGGCACTTCTGAATCCCCAAACTTAAAAACAGCCGCTCAACATGCTACAGACCGCTTGGGCGTTCCTCAATATGACCCTTAGAGTCCCGATACGCCCCCCCCCCCTCCCCCCCGCCTCCCCCCCCCGAATCCGTACCCTAAACCTAAAAACTTAAACCCTAAACCTTATATAACACAACCAAGAAACCTAAGTCCTGAACAAGACCAGCTGTGAACAATCCGCCCCCGGACTCCTGAGGCTGTGCGCTTCCGAAAGGAGTGCCGTTGTCCCTTTTTTTGTGGGTTTAGTGTTTCGGGTTTGGGGGCCTCGAGGTTAGTGGGATAGTGCGCTTAGATCGTATGAATAAACTTTACACACAAAATCCTTAAACCGCGCTTTTGGGGAGATTCAGGTTGCAGGCAGATGACGTGAATCTAGGGCATTGGGTTGGCTCACATACTGGTAATCCCAACTTCTCAAATTGGGAACCGGCAAAAGTCATGTAGGGTATAGGGTTTAGAGGCCCTATGAGGGTCGTATGATATATTATAGGGTCCCCATGGTGGCTGAGGTACCAAAATTCCCCAGTTATCATAGGGGAACCAAACAGGAATTGCGATGTATCATGCCCTTTCATGCAACAGTAACATACATTATGACATTTTTGGGCTATCCAGAGTGGCACGGTC
The DNA here is from genome assembly GCA_905231905.1 of Symbiodinium pilosum. Taxonomy (NCBI): domain Eukaryota; class Dinophyceae; order Suessiales; family Symbiodiniaceae; genus Symbiodinium; species Symbiodinium pilosum. The sequence goes on from CAJNIZ010002512.1 coordinate 7,233, forward strand.
GACGCCAAAATGCCATCCGATCTATACAGTTAGCTTTTTGAAGTTATGACTTGGCTAGTGCTTATCCTATACATATAACAGTGCCCCGTATTGCAAATTGAGGCAATATGATCGTTTCCCAAAATAAGGGGAACCGCAATACTATAATCCATATTATGGGGAACCCAGGAAAGACCTGTAATTTTGGGAAACCCTCATATGTTGCCCCTACAGCGGGTCTGATATAGAGCAGAGGCATTAGCCAACCAATCACCATTTGGTTCTTGGAGGTGCTTCGTAAGTCTACTTACTATAGTCCTCTTAAAGTAGATAGAATATGGGGTATATGGGGACCTTATTATGATATACCCAAAGCCATATTTTATCTACTTAAGGGGGGCTGTAGCCCCGTGCTCCTTTAACGCGTTCATGGGTTAGGGTCGGGTATAACCTAACAATAATAACGCCACCCCCACATCTTGTTTTGCGTCCATGTTTGGTCAACGCCAGGGGTGGGCCAGGGGTGGACCAGGGGGATTGGGAGGACTAGCTAGGTGCCAATCGTAGTACTAGTAGTACCAGTAGAAGTCAGTCTGTTAAAATCGGGATATTTCGGGATGAGCAATATTTTTATTGTCACCGGTTTTTATTGCCGATGGAACTTGTTCGTAGGCTTTCGGGCTCCGAGCTTGTTATAAAGCAAAAGTGGTCTTCCGAAGATTTTCTGGGCCGGCAGGAAAATACTATTGTCAACCCATCATTATGCACCCCATCAACCCCATTTCTAAGAAGACTTATTACCTTACTCCCTAATTCTACATAAGCTTGTAGCCCCAAAAAAGGGACCTGGATAGGTAACCCAATACAAGCTGACTCACTACCAAACCAAGAGAGCCTGCACGTTCTGTATCTCAGCGGGTTTGGGCTCTTGTCATGCAATCTCATTATCGGGATTCTATAGCGCGCGGTTTAGGGTTTAGGGTTTCTCAAGGGAGCTATTACCCGAGTAGTGGAGAATCAAATGGAAAAGAAAATGGAAAGTTGGCTGGAAGCTACTATTTGCGGTTTCGGGTTTAATGGAACAGAAAACGGCGACACGTATATTATTACAGAGCTTACATGAAGTTCTGGGGGGCGTTGCCCCAACAATGGAGAATCACATGGAAAAAGTGTGAAACGAAATGGAATCTTGGGTTTCTATCGGGCTTGTTTAATTTACCACTGGTTAACAGGGAATGAATGGAAGCTACTCTTGTATGGAGGTTTTTATGAGCCATGGGCCATGGTCTAAACTCCGAGTATCCCCCTTAATAACCCCTATAATTTTCCCCTATATGATCCTCTATATAAACCCCTTTTAAAGAGTTCAGACTATAGGTCATATAGGGGCTACTGTGGTGATCCTTGTCTTCATTCCTGGATAAAGAGACACTCAGGTGATGAGGCTAAGGGCGCAAACGGGTAGTGCTTTCTCATGGCAATTTAGGGATTAGGGTTTCGCGTTTAGGGTTTAGGGTTAGTTGTAGCATTGTATGACAAGAAGCCGATGGTAGTTACCAAAATCGCTCTACTCGAGTCAAACTCCGCCTCTATGAATTCCCTGACGGCGAGAATTTGTTGAACTAGGAGTCTGCTGGGAATCAGTTGTTCGTTTTCGGTAAATGCAATTTCCACGGTTTCTGCCTCCCATGTCCCATCATTCCGTCGTACAGCGAGCTGATAGTTGCTCATATTGCTCCTTGATATTATAGTTGGACCCCGTTAATACTTTCAGAAAAATTCCCAAAGTGATTCCATTGTTGGTTCATGGGTAGTGAGCATTACTAACCCTTCATCTGCTTCGAACCTAACACATCCCCATATGTTTATACAAAACTCTATAACGCCTCATGCGATTCCTATATAACCTTTAAAGCCCCACATCCGCCTATCTATGAGCAAGTAGTTCTCTCAGCCCCTGCAATATTCTGATAGGAGCGGCCCCGGCGAGAGAGGAGAGAGAAGTCAACAGGCGTCAGGGCCTCAATTCAAGAAATGGAGAGCCGTACTTAGGGTTTAGGGGCTTGTAGGGGAGGGTAGATACTCTTGGTTCTATTTAGACTTTAGAGGGTAGATTCTATTTTTTTTCTTACAAGAAGCGCTGATTTCAAGGGATGATATTCTGTGCTGCAGGCCCCAAGGAATCAACGGGAGCTACATACCCTAAACCCGACAAGTTGCTTTTGAAGTCCTGAGTGAACAGTGTGGAGTAGAGGTCCCAAGGGGTGGTTATAGATACTTGCACTACATGGCCGTAACTGACGTCCAGAAGACAGAAGACCCAAGGCATTCCCCAAATGTGTTCAAGAAAGATCCATTCAAATGGAGGAATCCCTTTCGTCGTTGAGTCATACAGCAGTCTAAACCATTGCGGTCGCGTGCGGCGACTGCCAGAAAGTACGCCCGCGTACGCCAGCGTACGTCCCAGAACGCCCGAGTACGCCCCAGTACGCCCGAGCACGCCCGGGTACGCCCGAGTACGCCCGAGTACGCCCGGGTACGCCCGGATACGACCGAGTACGCCCAAGTACGCCCGGGTACGATTGAGTAAGCGCGAGTATGTCCGGGTAAGCCCGCGTGTGCCCGAACAGGCCCGAGTACGCCTGAGCTCAACCTCAGCCCGAACCCGACCCGCCCACTCAGCACCTTTTTACGACAACTCATGGTTGCTTCACTGTACTTGTCATTTTTGCAATTGAAAGAATATAGGTAAGAAATGGCCCATGCTTCAGCTTGTCATGTTTCTAGTTCTAACATTACTAGTATTCTGGTGCCAGATTCCTCATGTAATCATAGTATGGGTACCTCAACAAGGTCTTAAGATGCAATCGATGCCCATTCAGGCTTCCCTACATTACATAATCCCTATAAACCCCCATGGATGCAGTTCTGATGTAATATTTATTACTCATGCCTGCAAGGTACAACTACCATTACTATTGCTAATTGTATGACGAACTACTGCTTACCACTGACCACTCACTATTCCCGACGAACAGCTAAGCTACAGACTATTAACCATTAAACTACTAACTACTAAACTGCTAACTGCTAAATCTAGCTACTGACTACTAATACCAGCTACCGGCTACCAACTACCTACCAGCTACTAACTGCTGACTACTGACTACCACTACTATCGTTATGACGAGAGTTACTATGACTATTAGATATTCTTATCATTTTATTTTTATTCTAATTCTGCTTGTTCCAAGTAGCAGTACGATTGCTGTAGCTGTTGTTTTCTCCATCCTGGGTACTATCCATACTGTTACTATTATTTTCCCTCTTCCTCGTAGTATGAAGGTTATCATGATGAGTACTGTTGTTATTACCCAGCTTAGCTGAGAAGAATGGAGGAATGGCTGGCAGGATCTGCTGAAGGGCTGTAGTGGTTTAGGGTTCAAGGTTTAGGGTTTAAACCCTAAACCCTAAGCCCCTAAACCCTAAGCCCTAAACCCTAAACCCTAAAACCCTAAACCCTAAACCCTAAACCAGCAGGGTTCAGGAG
>CAJNIZ010002512.1:10861-25955 GCA_905231905.1 Symbiodinium pilosum
ACATCGCTTCTGCCACAAACTATAATGAGAGGGCTTTGGTAACCCCAGCCCACACAATTCGGACCTTCTTATGCTCATATGGTAGTCATGCGGGCGTAATCTGTTTAGAACTTTGGGGCCCAAACCCTCCTTGCATACACATATAGTCCGTATACATTCTAGAAGCGACATAATTACATAATCTCCTATATCATATATCCCTATATAACTCCTATTTTGATTTGAGTGGCTAGGCGAGAACTGCTAGCTTGATCCCTTGGTCTTCTGGGCATCGTTAAGCCCTCAAGCCTAAGCCGGGTTGCTGTTGAGGAATTTGAACGAAGTTACTGAAATACGGAAACTTTATTATTTGATATATACACATTTTTATGGTAAGTTCTTTAAGTTCTGTTACAGCAGCCCAGTAAAGCGGATGACACGCTAAAGGACTCCGTGTCTTGGTTCCTACTTGGAGGCTCTTTAAACTTAGTTAGCCTACTTGCTATACCCAATCACCTCCCAACATAAGCTCCGTATCACCTAGTACTAGGTAGACTAAGTCAAGGGGAGCCTCCACATATTCTACAATGAGTCCTCATGAAACGCCATGATGGGAATAATGGTTTGGCAAAAGTGACGGTGCCAGTAAGCTCCGCTGGCCGCTGCATCCATCATGCTATTGTCGTACCTATGACAGACAGGTAGTTCCCAGGAGAGCAGTTTCCATGGTACTCGCATCTTATATAGCCGCAAGACTGCTCCTGTACAGGGGTGGTATAGTAGATGTATGAGGCTTTTCGAGCTTCTTACCATGGACACTCAACCGCAACTTCTTGACCCCAAACTTCAACCCTAAATTCAAAATATCCTCGACCCCACACCCTACCTAGACCCTAAACCCCAAACCCTATACAAACCCCAAACCCTGAACCCCACCTAGACCCTAAACCCTATATAAACCCCAAACCCCATGCCCCGGAGGTTCCCATCCGGTAGTTTATCAAAGTCATCCTTCCGTGAAGGGGATCCAGAATCATCGGGTTTAGGCTTTAGGGTTGGGGTTCAGGATCCAAAATCATCGCCTCATAATCCCAGCATAATCGCCCCTGATATTAAAGCCCCTCCCCCACGACCTAAATATTAAACATTCACCAACTATGTGTTAGTATACCGCCATGGAATGTTGAATCTTAGGAAGTTGGATAGTTGAATATGAGGGGGAGGAGGTTATCCTTGAGGCCCACCCCTTTTACTGAAGCAGCCACCCGGAAGCTCTTGAAGGCAACCATGGAGCAGATGCCGATGCCTGAGGTCGCCGCTTTGCTATCATGACCTTATACAGAGGGTTATAGAAGGAGAATGGATAAGAAAATAGAAACTTTACTAGGATCTATACAAGGATTTAATAGCGGGTGTTCCAATGCCGTTTTCAGTACTGGTCCGAAGAACGCCCAGCACCCCCACTCTCGTAGATTCAGGCGCCCTGGATTCTATGCTGATGTTTGAGGATTGATGAGAGTCCGAAGTGACAGCTGAGTAGCATTTTATTTGGGGATACTATGGTACCCAATATAGAGTAACATTATATCCTCCTTTTGGGGTATAGTACTTTATATAAGGAATATAATCTTACTGAGGTTGAACCACCAAAAAACAGTACTCAGCTGGGATCATAGAGTTGCAAAGGAATCTGCAAAGGAGTCACTTCCTGGCCTTCCTCGAAGTACACACCTTCTTTGTTTTGACCCCCGTCATGAAGTAGTTATAGTGATCAGTACTGTTCTCCTCGTGTGCAATACTTGAGGAATTGTTATTGTCACGCAGTGTCCAGTTGTTATGCCTGGCGCGTCATGCAAGTTGTACAAGAAACCTGCGTTTGTTGGAGAAACTGGTCCCCAACTTGTGTCAACTCTCTCGAACATTGCGCAGGCAGTCATTTGGTAGAGCGATTATTCTCATGCAGATTCGCACTTCGCATGCGTCAGCTTCCTTGTATAACCCTGTATGTGCCCAGTTTCCATTTTGTTTTCCATCTTCTGTTCCGTCACACAAGGAAAGATGAGGTTCGTGTGGCTGAGCATGCTAGCACTGATCCATGGGACCCCACCTTGAGCAGGCAAAGGAGGTTTAGGATTGAGGGCGTAGGGGATTCTTCTGTTCTCCCCATCCGTTGGTTCACTAGAAACTAAACCCTAGCCTGTGCTTCCAAACTAGAACCTCCTGAATTTCCATTTGTTTAGGGTTTAGGGTTTAGGGGCTCTCTTGGCCTTAGACTCATGAACTCGGTTGGAGTCTGGGTCAAACTTGGGGGGTTCTCATATAAGCTCCTCAAATAGTATGCATGTTTCCCGAGATCTGCTAATTTCCCCGGGCAAGCCCAACCAAATCCTCAAGCGAACCCTTCTCATCCACCTCTAACTTAGGTGGACCCCCCACCCTGTAATAGTAGTTGTAAGGGATAATAAGGACTATATTAGGGTCCCCTTATATTCCTATTATACCACTATTACAGGGTGGGGGGTCCTCCAAACTTATAACTGATAACAGCTACGCTTGTGACCGCTGCACATTGCACAGGTTCCTGGGGTTCGCCTACGTGGTTTACACTAAACTGAAACTAAAAGACCCCTGCAACACTAACTTCTATTCTCTTGGGCCAGGCAGCTCCCATCTTGTGTACTGGTGTCTCGGCTGAAACCTAAGTAGCAAACCTCGGAGCTACTTTCGTGAGTGGGTGTAAGCTTCAGAGCTTCCGGCTCACAACCCTAAACCCTAAATTATATAGGGGAGTATATAGGGGTAATGGACAAGAAAATGGAAACTACTATTTAGGGTTTAGGGTTGAGTACTAGCAACCTCTCCAGGCTAATATCACGCTTTCCGTACAGGAGCCCAACTGCACTCGGGAGTGTGACATTAGTGACAGGGGCTTCAAACCTTTGGGAAGATGTTACAAGGATCTGGAAAACGATGTAAAAAGGTATTGCTGCCTTTGTTTGGATGTTGGTTTCCTTGGTCTTGGAACCAATATTGCTACAACTGCCAGGACTCTTGTTTCTCCCATAAATTATGCCTTGCTGCTTTCAGACTTCAGGGTTGTTGCCACGTTCGTGGTCGCTGCATCCATGGTTGTCGCTTGCATTGCTGCAATGTTTCTTGAGTTTGCAGTCGTCATAATTAATTTCCAAGACTATTCTAATGCCATTCTTCTTAGGTGAGATCTCAAGAATATACCATAGAAAGGTCGCAGAGCTTACCCTAGTGTATCTGGCATGCAACGCTTGGACGGTCCGGGGGATTTGGTAAGTAGGTTGGTACACCCTATAACCCATACAGTAACCTGCATCCCCCTGATTAATCTACTTAGTCCCCCTGACCTGTAGAGGCCCTAAACCCCAAACCCTAAACCCCAATCCCCAAACCCTAAACCCCAAACCGTTCAGGGTTGTTGTTCGAACCGGGCTTCGATTTGAAGAGTTTGTTTGAGATTTGCTGTTTAGGGCCCCCACCCAACATTCTAGCCGCTTCTAGCCTCCAAGGAGGGAACACTAAAGGGATACAGGGTTTAGGGTTTGGGGTTTAGGGTTTTCTTGGTACAAGAGGCCGCAGGAACAAGAACAGTGCTAGTAGATCCTCCTTGGAGCGGAGCTCCAGGCCTACTTTCTGGAGTTGTATGGGTTTTGGGTATCAGGGTTTTAGGGTTTAGGGTTTAGGGGTGAGGTTCTCTACGTACACCCTGAAATTATAAGGTACCGAGTCGAACCAGGGGGACTGTAATGAGGAAGGGGCGCAGTTCAGGTACCCGTAGCATTGGCACGTGCCCGCCTTACGAGTACCTTAGTTTCAACTTCTTAGCTTCGTGAGTGTCATGTTTCGTACAACTACCGTGATAATATTGTCTACGACGATTATGATCCCCACCCTAGCTGTGATCAACCCTAAACCCTATAACCCTGGACCCTAAACACTAAACCCTATAACCCTAACCCCTTAACCCTGAACCCTGAATCCTAAACCCTAAACCCTGAGGATGGGTGCCTACCACCGTCTGTGCAGCGCGGCTGGTGAAGGAGATAGGTGGGGGGTCCTAAAATTAGGCGTATCATTTTGAGGGTTCCCAAAATAAGGACTACAGTATTTCGGGGCTCATGTTATACCCTAAACTCTAAACCCTAAAGGCCTAAACCCTAAACCTATTGGGGTCCCCCTATATAGTAATTAATATGGTTCCCCCAATATAGTAACTTAGATTAAGTTCCTTAATCCCTATATTCCCCCAGTTTCCATTTCATTTTCCATGTTCTCTTCCATTTGATTCTCCATTATAATAGTAACCCTAAACCCTATATATAAGAAAAGGGAAACTACCAGGTGGCGCAGCGCGCGAGTGCACGCTCCTGATAAAGGAGCTACCCTGCTGCAGCGAAGGACCAAGACTTTTGCGTGGGTTTAGGGTTTAGGGTTAAGGGTTTAGGGTTAAGGGTTTAGGGTTAGGGTTTCGGGATTTTTGCCGGATGATGTAGGTAAGATTTCATAAGCATTATGTAGAAATTATGCGGGGGGATCATGCCGCATCAGGGACCGAGTTATTTCGGATCGTAGTGATGAGTACAGTGGGAGTACCCAAGGGATCATCGTATCATAGAGCTGATTGCTTGAAATTCCACATTCCTACTAATCATAATCCCCCACCGATAATGATGAATACATCCCGAATACAGTACCATCCCGTAATCGGCAATGTTTTGTGTTATGAAGGGGTAGGGGGTTGATTAGTAGGAGGAGGGGGTTGGGTGGCCAATTCTGAACCCTAAACCCTAGACCGCGGGCCAGTGTTCAGGGCATTTGCAGAGTCCTGATTCGACCTAGAGCGATTCCGGGAGTGCATCACAACCGTCGCGTTAAGGAACTTAAATTAAGTTACCAGAATAAGGATACCTTATGATTTAATATACATATTTACACCCATATTATGGTAGCTAAAATTCTTGTCTCTTAGCAGCAACCCAGTTCTGTAAGGTGCGGCACTCAAGCATTCCGCAACAGCAGAGCGCTCCGCCCTTCAACTGGCAGGGTGGATCCAACATGCATAGCCTGACTGTGACCAGCTACCTACACGGATACGCGCACGGGTATGCTTTCTATACCCCAAGTATACCACCAACCGCTGAATGTACATATATACATAAACACCTACATACCTATGTTTGTGTGTGTATTTCGATATTATATACAAATATATATGTATATAATATAATATGTAATATTTATAATATACATATATTATATAATATATATAATATATATAATGTATATAATATATACATTATATATATAATATTATATATATATTTGCAGATAGATACACATATAATATGCATGTCGCCACGTAGTCGCAAGCAGCTGGAGCCTCGGCTGCAGGAGCGCGCAAAGCTGATACCCACCGCCCGGAGGCCGGTCAGAAGAGCGCCGCTACTTTGTCTTCTTGCAATGATGGGTTTCGGGTTTGGGTTTTAGGGTTTAGGGTGTAGGGTTTAGGGGTTTAGGGGTTTAGGGTTTAGGGTTGATGCTTTACTTGCAATGTGCCCAGCAAGGAAGAAAGAGGCTTTGGGATTTAGAGTCGGGATTAGGGTTTTTTGGTAGGGAAATATTGGTTAAAGGGTTGGGACAGTCCATGCGCATGGAGAATCAAGTAGAGGGAAAGAACATGCAAAAGGACTTGGTAACAGGGCTTATATAGGCTTTATAGTTGCAATGTACAAATGGGTACATGGTCACAATTGTGGTCCCAGTAATATTCAGGGGCCACAGGGTAAAAGGGGCCCCAAACAGGGATCATGATTTTGGCGACCTACGTGGACGGTCAGTGACTTAGTAAGTAGGTTAACAACCCTTATTATAACCCATTTAGTAACCCTAGGTATCCCCCTTCTTATTCTTAACCTACTTACTAAGTCCCCCTGACCCTAAACCCTAAATGATATAGACCCACGTCTCCCTGACCCTAAACCCTAAACAATATAGACCCAAGTCTCCCTGACCCTAAACCCTTAACCCTAAATACTAATATAGACCCAAGCCTCCCTGACCCTAAACCCTAAACCCTAAATAATAATGTAGACCCACGTCCCCTAAACCCTAAACCCTAAATAATAATATAGACCCAAGTCTCCTGAACCCTAAAGCCTAGATAATAATATAGACCCAATTCTCCTGAACCCTGAACCCTAATTACTAGTATAGACCCAAGTGTCCCTGATTTTCCAAGTATCGTGTGGGTCGAAGCTGAAACGTGCTCCCTGGGAGGAAGTGGAGAAAGGACTCCTGGAACCTTGGTTCAAGAGTTGGGTTTAGGATTTAGGATTTAGGGTTTAGGGTTTGGGGTTTGGAGTTTAGGATTTAGGGTTTAGGGTTTAGGGGTTAGGGTTTGGGGCTTAGGGTGCAGGGTTTGAGATTTAGGGTTTAGGGTTTAGGTTGGGTACTGCCCCCCCTCAGTAACAGTTGGATAATAAATATATTACGGTTATATATAGGCTTTAATAGGGCCCCTAATATATACTGTTACTGGGTGGGGGCAGTACCCAAGGTACCGAGGGCCCAAGATTTAGGGTTTAGAGTCCCTTGCTGCCCAAGTAGTATATCTTCGATGCTTCGCTTCTTTAGAACAGGAAGCGAAGTACACTGAGATTTAAGTATAACTGGAAAATGTGCGAACTACCAGAAAAGTTACATTCAGGGTTTTGGCACTACCATTGCTACATGTATTTCCGTATAATATTGCAACGGCGAAAACACGAGCGCTGGTGCAGTGATACCCATGATGAGTTGAGTGCCAAGACCGACAAGAAAGATCATCAGGAGTCATGGGGATGACAAAGGCAGCACAGAAGGAGAGAACCAGGACCCCAAAACGTACCCTAAATCCTGAAATTCACAGGGCTCGAACCCTAAACCCTAAACCCCAAAATCCTACAGTCTAAACCCTAAACCGCCCAGTAACCTCGCCGGCTGTAGGAAGTCCCTGATCTGAAGTCCCCAGTGAAGGTAGCATGAACTTCTCAGATTGAACCAGCTGTCCGATAAACACATGTTTGGGGCCTAGCCCTTAGTCCCCCTTAGAATATGGGGTATATGAGGATCTTATTATAATGTACCACAGCCATATTCTATCTACCTAAGGGGGACTAGAAACCCTGAAGCCTAAACCCTAAACCCCAAACTGGTTCTCTCATGGTCTTCAAGCAAGCCCTGAACGGCCTTTCCGCAGGGTGCCACTTCCCCTTCCTGCTGTTACATGCTAAGAGACCTTGTGCATGTAAGGGACGACTCTACAAGGTGAGCCGGAGACGTTGCTGGGCAAGAACAGTAAGTGTTAGGGTTTGTGGCAATATGAATGGTTTTGCTTGGAGGCTCATGGCCGGTAGCGGCTGGTAGCGGCTAGTAGAGTTACAGGCAGCGTTGGTTTTAGTTGCAAACCTAGAGCAGCTATGACTGTAGTAGTTTCCATTTTCTTTTCAATTCTTTTCAACTATCCCTATATAATCCTATATTGTCCCAGTATTATCATACAACTACCCATGACCTTCGAAGTAGCTCGACTCGCCATGCCTTCAAGATGACTTGACTGAGGAACCGCAGAGTCAGCCCCAGCTGTCATGCCTTAAACCGTGATAGCTGTTTTTACTTTGGGGGTCAAGGGGACTTAGTAAATGGGTTACAGTAATAATGGGGACAAATCGGGTTACTAATATATGGATTATAGGGGTTATTTACCTACTTCCCAAGCCTCCCTGACCCTCCAAGTAGAGTCATGATTAGTCCGGCATACAAGGGTCGCTCTGCATGGGGGTACCCCTTTTATACAAACCCTAAACCCTAAACCCTGCTTGAGAAGCTCCCATTTAACTAGAGAGATGCATGATATTTCAGATGCAGGTACTTTAGTCCGCAATATAAAAATCCACAATAAACGCCGGAGAACGCTTATTACTAAGTAGACCTGCTCAGTCGGAAGAGCTCCTCAGGTGTTTTTTTCATTAAATTAGGTGTACTTTTTGGTGGGTTTCCCGTAAAAAGGATTATCTTATTTTGCGGTCAATGCTACCCGTATACAAAGCCTGGAAAGCCCTCTGAAACCTAAATGCTGACCGCTAACCTTTACGCTAGTTTGGTGGAGGTCGTGTCCTCCCTTCCAGCTTCAAGCAGCGGGCATCATAAAGGCCCCGCTTCTCCTCGGGGGTTAGGGTTTAATGTAGGAAACATAGGTGGATACAGGGATACATGGGGATGTACTGCGGGAAGGGAGAAGAACATAGAAACAACCATATTATCCAGGGTACGGTGTAGTAGGAGTGGAAAAGATGATGGAACTACAATTAAATATAGGGTTCAGGATCTGGGGCTGAGGGTTCAGTAGGCGGTGCGGGAATTGCAAATAGGATTATAGACATGGACGTTTACGTCTGAATCTGCGTGGAAGGTCCAGTAAACTCTGAGGCTATGCCTCGGAAGCTTGCCTAGCTGAATCCCCGAAGCCTTGAAACCCCTACGAACCTTAGACCCCCCAACCCTCAACCTTACACTTCAAATCCTAAACCTTGCACCCCCAACCCTCAACCAACCCTCAACCTTAGATTTCAAATCCTAAACCTTACACCCTCAACCCTCAACCTTAGATTTCAAATCCTAAACCTTACACCCTCAACCCTCAACCAGCTCTCAACCTTCGATTCCAAATCCTACACCTTACACCCTAAATATCATCCTTGAACCCGAGTGCTTAACCGCGAAGGCCTAAACCCTTAAGTATAGGGTTTATAAGGTTTAGGGTTATCGTTTAAGGTTTAGGATTTACGGTTTATGGTTTGCCCGTCCACCCATAAGACCCTAAACCCCTAAACCTTGGACGCGAAGGCTTCGTGGCCCAGCGGCCCGCGACTCCTTCTCCCTGGTGCATAGTAGGGAAAATTGGATCCAGATAATGGGGGGCTGTTACGCCCTAAATTTTTAGGGTTTAGGGTTTAGGGTCTAAACCCGAAGCCCCGAAGCCGTAAATCTTAAACCCTGAATCCTAAACCATAATTCCTAAGCCTTGAATCCTAGACCCTAAAACTCCTAAGCCCTCTTAATTCTAAACCTTATAACCTTGGGTTTAGGGGTCCATCTGCTTCATTTCTTCATTCCCTACTGAGCACCAGATAGTTGTTGCGTCAGTCTGCCGTAAGCGTGGACGAGCAACTCTACCGTGTCAATGCGAGTGTAGAAATCCTAAACCCTACCCTGAACCCTACACCCTTAAACCCGAAGAGGATCACCCGAAGTTCCCTGAAACTGATGCTACTTCCTGTCCTGTACTTAGCTGTTCCCAGATGATGCCTGCATACTCGTATTGCAGTATAACCACAAGCCCTGTGCTGATTATGTCGGCAGCTACATTGCTTGAAGCTGCCGTGTAGAAACACAACACTAAGGCCTTGGATAGATATGGTAGTTTCCCAAAATAAGGGCACCCAAATATACTATAGTCCTTATTATGGGGACCCCCAAAAAGGTACCCCTAATTTTGGGAAACTACCAGACATTTCTGCAAGCAGGCTTGAGCCAGCAAAATGGCTCATACAGTAAACTGCGTGGTGAGGTAGGCAGAGCGAATGTCACCACCACGGAAGGTCCGGAATTGATAGGAGTAGCTGCCAGTCTGTGCATGGCCTTGCATTCGTCCCTTCTGCAACCTGTGCTGCCCAAATGGGATGCTTTTTGCATGAGTACAATTGGGGCCCCAAAGGTGCATGCCTCTTATAACAACAGTACGTAAAATTGATAACAGTGCTAACTAGGTACCCCAGTAGTACCCTTTTACCCTTTTTATTTGGGGGCCTCCTTATTAACGCAGAACAGTAGGAAATGGGTACCCTCATTATTGAGGGGTTACAGGGGAACTTAGCTAATGAGAACGGGTCCTAGACAGCGAGAGCACACCCGGTGATGCACTGGCTGGCAATGGTCCGCCTTAGCTGCGGCCCATAATTCGTTTGCCGTGCAAGGGCCGGTAGGATTCCGTCAGGAGTTTCCAAAAATGGAGGGTTCCATACGTCGAGTCCATCTTGGTATGCTTCTTTGGAGCCCCTTGTCCCTGGACCCTCAGCTTTGGAAACTGCCGCCATATTCCCAGACCCCTGGGAGGATCTTCAAAGTAGACCCTAAGCAGGGTTGTAAAAAGAAAACTAAGCAGGATCTACTGTCTAGATCCTCCCAGGGGTCTGGGTTAAGAAGGTCGCCCACTCCGAAGTGTAGAGCGCGTGGCCTCGGGCTTTGGCGGCCAACAGCCCCGACCCGCACGGGCGGGTCAGGGTTGAGGGTTTCGTGGTTAGGGTTAGCGTCTAGGTTTTTAGGGTTTCAGGATTTAGCGGGATCACGTCTATGAATGAAGCCAGACTGAAGGGTCAGTCCTGGAAGAAGGTCTTTTCCACTTGGATGGCTTTTGGCATCTACCCTGAAGCGCGTTGTTTTCCTACAAGCGTACGATTCCTTGTTGTGAGTGCAGAGGAGGATAAATGCCCCAACAGAAGGGGTTTCCGAAAATTAGGGGTACCTCTTTCCGCATGATAAGGACTACAGTATATTGGGATCTATATTAGGGTCCCGTAGTTTTGGGGAACTACCAAACGTGTCGGTGGCTGTCACCTGATGGTTGACCTGGTCCTGACAACAGAAAACTTGAAACTGGAACTGATGTAGGAAGATATAAGTATCACCCGCAGCTAGCAACGCGTAGCGGTAGGCCAGCTACTCCCCCACCTGTGCAAATCTCGCATGTTTGAAGCTTTCTGGGGAACTAGACCAAAAACCTAAAACTCTAAAACTCTCTAATCCCCATATTTGCCTATACTAACATAATCCTTACAGAATCCCTATATAACCCTTATATAGCCCCTTTCAAGCGAACGTATATTCTGGGGTGATGCAGGGTTTAAGTTCTCACGGATGAAGGGGTCATCTTTTGCCAGAAGAGGGGTTAGGGTACCAAAATTTAGGGTTTAGGGTTTAGGGCTTTTGGAGTGAGGTCCGTCATGAGCATTCGGCCAGCAGGTGGAGCCAGAAGCATGTTAAAAGCAGAGGTGTGCTTTTGAGAAGAACTAGGACGGAGGAAGTGGGAATCGTCATGCTGACGACATTCCGAAGCAATCTTAAGCAGCAGCAGCAGCAGCAGCAGGAGCAGCGCCATCAACTAATGCTGATGGCAGTACTAAAGCTGCAGAGTAGTTGATCAGCAGTGGCAGTAGTAGCATTTCTAGTACTGATAGTATTCCGACTGCCGACTAGTGCCAGGAATACTACTATTGTTGATACCAGAAATCCTGCATGATCTGAATATACTTTAGTGCCATAATTCTCAAGGTATAAGGTACCTAGGGTCATGCAGATTTTTTTAGTATCCACCGTAGCACTGCTAGTTCCGGCAGTCCTTGCAAGTAGTACTACCACAAGAATCTGGGTTGCTGTTAAGGAACTTAAATTAAGTTACCATAATGGGTATATATAGTAAATAAGAGGGTTCCCCCAATATAGTAACTTAATTTAAGTTCCTTACATCCCTATATTCCCCCAGTTTCCATTTCATTTTCCATTTTCTTTTCCATTTGATTCTCCAATATAGGGGGATAATATAGTAACTTAATTTAAGTTCCTTAACAGCAACCCAGGAATATCTATCTGCTTGTCCTGCTGCGAGTTGTCGGCCCCCACCCCCGTACCAATCGTCTTTAATTAAGGGTTTAGGGTTTAGGGTATATTGGGATAATGGAAAATAAAATGAAAACTACTAGGGATTATACGGGTTATATAGGGTCCATATAGGGGTTATATGGTATATATTGGGGTTATATTGGGATAATGGAAAATAAAATGGAAACTACTATTACTATAGTATATTGGGGAAATATTAGGTTGTAGTTTATTTGGGGATACTATAGTATCCATTAATATAGGGTTTAGGGTTCTCAACAGCTTACCCATGTTCCCTCAAGAAATCCACTTTCGTGGCATGTCAACGGCTTTCGTACGGAATTTCACCTAGCTCTGTGCGCAGGATAGGGGGATGGGGGCTGGGGTGGGTGGGGTGGTGGGGTGGTGGGGTGGTGGGGTGGTGGGGGATTCGGCATAGTAACATCCGTTTGAGGTGCGAGCATGCAAGACTTCTTGGTATTCATGCAACTGTCGCGTTGTTGCGTGCTGCATGAATACCCTAAACCCCAAACCCTTGCTTAGGTTCTGGGTTGC
Source organism: Symbiodinium pilosum (assembly GCA_905231905.1). NCBI lineage: Eukaryota > Dinophyceae > Suessiales > Symbiodiniaceae > Symbiodinium > Symbiodinium pilosum. The sequence goes on from CAJNIZ010002512.1 coordinate 23,120, forward strand.
CCCCACTCCCAGCATTGAATGGAACTGGTCGGTAGGGGTTGGGGGGCGGAACTAGAAGAAGCACCAGGAGTAGTTCTGGTAGTGAGTGTAGAAAGTAGGGAAAGTTCAGTAGCTAATATTCTATGGCCCTTACTGGGGCCGCCCGCAAAAAGGGGGCCCCTAATTTCAGGGAACCTGTATCCTCACAATCCACTGTAGAATCCCAATTTCCATTTCATGTTCCATCTCCTTTTCCATTTGATGTTCAATGATTTTTGGGATCCCCAATCCTTGTCTAATCCCTGCATCATCTATATCATCCCTGTATAATCCCTACAGGGCCTATGTAATCCCTCTATTATCCCTATGTGCCAGGTACCCCAGTAGTACCCTTTTGCCCTTATGTTGGGGTCTCCTTATACAAGCTGAACCGTAGGAAAAAGGGTACCCTTCTTGTTAGTGGGTTACTGAGGAACCTAGTACCCTAAACCCTAAACCCAAACCCGATCTGTTATCCCTATACAGCTTCATCAGCGGGTCGCCTTGCCAAGTCTGAAGCCTCGACACGGGCGTCTTCGCGCCAAAAAAAATCTTCCTGCACTTTACCTTGCTGGTGATTAGTATATAGGGATTATTTAGGCTTCTGCCGCGATTATATAGGATGTATAGGGGTATGTATATATATATATACATAGATATAGAGGGAATGTAAAAGAGAATGGAAGGTACCGCATTATTCAGGCTTTAGCATTTAGCAGGGAATGGAAACTGTGGAAACTGCTGTATTATATGGGGGTTGAGGGTGTAGGGGTTTGGTTGCTTGCAGCCTCGTGGGTAGTAAATATATAGGATATGCAAAAGTTGTCACGTAAAGTCGGGCTAGTACCCACACTAACCCTAAACACCTCAGGTGCACCAAACCGTCGGTCAATACACGAGGTGAAGGGAGAGACGCAGCCTACAGTGGCCCAATGCCAAGGGGTTAGGGTTCATGGGGCTTAGGGTTTCGGGTTCATGGGGTTTCACGTCTGGGGTTTAGGGTTTAGGGTTGAAGGTCTATAGTCCTCCTTAAGTAAATGGAATATGCCTTTTGGTATATTATAATAAGATCCCCGTATTTATGATATACCCCGTATTCTATCTAATTAGGGGGGCCTATAGAGTTTCGGGTGTAAGGTCTACTTAGCAGGGGTGGTCAAGAGCTATGGACCTCCATGTATTTGGAGCTGACCGTTCGGGGTCTAGTTGGGCTTAGGGTTCTAAACCCTAAACCCCTAAACCCCAGCGTCTAGTGTCTAGGTTTAGGGTGTGGGGTTTGGTGTTACTGCTTGGCAGGCTTGACTCAGTATTGTCTGGCTCTAAGCAAATGATAACAACCGTTAAAAGTACCATAGTAGTCGTCCTAGTACCCTCGTAAGCTAAAAACCCAATCCCAAGCCTTGAACCCTAAACCCTAAACCCTAAACCCAATCCCTGAAACAGGAACCTTAGCCCTAAACAGTAACCCAAACCTTGAACCCTGAACCCTATAGAGTAAGAAGCAGAAATTGTGAACACTGGACCCCCCCCCAGATTGGACCTGAGAGCTATCGCATGACTGCAAGAGGGTCCTAATTTTGGTGTTTGCCGTTAATTACCAAAATCCTCAGATCATACAACCTTGAACCCTAAACCCTAAACCTTTAACCCCTACAAGGGTATAAGGGTACTAAATTGCTCTGCCTTGTTTTTTTAGATGATTAATACTTGAAACCCCCTACACCACACCCCTGTATGGAACCCCAGTTTCCAATTGATTCCCATTGCTTTTCCATTCGTTTGTCCATCATGATAACCAACCGCACAAAACGGCTAGCTTAACGTAAGTCAACTCAAGTTCCTTATGGCAACCCGGTAAACCCTAATCCCTAAACCCGCATCTCCCCCAAATCCTGAGCGGCCGACGCAAGAGCCAGTGGGATGGAGAGCGCTCATGAGCAGGCTTTCAGCTCATTTAGGGACACGCCGGGTTTGGGTTTAGGGTTTTGAGTAGAGATTTCAGGGTTATGGGCTTAATTTAACCCTAAAACCTCCTTTGGCTGTGCACGGGATAGGAATGTTAGTTTGCACAGTGTCCGGGTGCCTGCAGTTCTGAGGAGGAAGCGTGTAAAGGTGCGCAGTCATGTAGGACAATGGAGAATCAAATGTAAAAAGGGACTGGTGTTACATGAGATTCTTAATGAGTAGTAGTAGTAGTAGTAGTAGTAGTACTACTACTACTACTACTACAACACAGTAGTGTGGCAGGAGCTCCTGGGCTACATTCCAGCTATGGGGGTTCCTTGCATTGGCAGCTCCTCTTGCGGGTCCATTCTTATGTGAGCTATCGTCTAAACTCCTTAAAGGGGATTATATAGCAGACTATTATAGGTGCAGGGGGATACTAGAAGTTTAGAGCTGTGGAACTTCTTCCGGCGTGCAGTAAGAAGACTCCGAATACTACCATTAAGAGACAAGTCAGCCAGGCCCTACACCGCTAGTTGTTCGTTTTGGGCTTGAAGAATGACAGGCAAGTCTGGCAACTTGGGACTTTCCTCAGCCGCCTCAGCCCCTAAACCCTAAAGTCAGCATCATCCCCCTCATCCCTGCACGCGGGCCCCTATCTTTAATTCAAGTTCATTCTGAAATTTCCAAAGTTTTGGGGAACAATAGGTTGAGGGTTCGGGGCTTAGGTAGCTGCCAGAACTAAAGGGGGCCCAATATGTACCCAAAAGATTATGGTCCCCCAAAAAGGTACCCCGAATCTTGGGAAGGCCTAGACACTAAAAAATGTGTTTTCCATTTAGTGCTCCATATCCTTTCCCATTTGATTCTCCAT
>CAJNIZ010002513.1:0-25955 GCA_905231905.1 Symbiodinium pilosum
GGGGAGGCCTCGCGAAGCGTGGGGGGGTCTGTTGCAGTAGCTGCTGCGGTGGCCTGAGCAACGTCAAGCCGGTCAGGATCGCAGGCACCGTCGACCGGACTTGAGCACTCAGGGTGTCGGCAACGGGACGGGCAGCGGCCGACTCGGGAGCTCGTAGGCCATCCAGGAGGCGCTGGAGGGCGGCAGCCTCAGCTTCACCCAGCAGAAGCACGAAGAGCACTTCCGGCAAAGGGCCTGGCAAATAGTATCCCTCCTGTGGGCGTCCCACTCCGCGCACAAGAGCTGCCAACGATGTGACTTCAGGAGCTGGCCCGCAGCTCCAGTCGAAGAAACGCTGCAAGCGCCCTACGGCAAAGCCATCGAATCGGGGAAGGACATGGCCGACGGCTGCGCGCACATCACGCACTGACAGGAAACGGCGTGCTAAAAGGGCAGTGACGGCCCCGTGCCACCATGGGGCGAAAGCCGGGTGCGCCCTCCACTGCGCGCGTGCTTCTGCGTGGAGCATGCCGGCCGCATCGAGGAGCAGCGGCACGTAGACACAGGAGTAAGTAGCCTGATGGAGCGGGACGTGTGGAGGCCCTGCGCGCGTGTGATCCATAAACGCAGGGCCGGGGTTATGGCCGTCCGGCACATCCGAGACAAGTGCGAACGCTGCGGGCGATTCGGGCTCGGTGTGACGGCGCCCGCTTCCGCCAATGCTGGCGGAGACGGCGTTGCAGGGACAGCGGGTGCGGCAGGTGTCTTGTTGGTCCTTGAAATGTGCAAATAGCATTCCTTGAAAATTACCCTTATCATACACGTTCCGGGGGGCAGGCCCGGAAACTGATTGAAGCTTATCTCGCAGCAAAGCATGCGCTGCGGCAAGATTGCCCAAACCATCAAAGTTACCAATCACAGCAGTCAAGGACCATTTGTCTCCCGCCACGGTTGCTTTGTCACCCCGATGCTGTTGGGACATTGCAGGCAATTTGTCCTGAATTCTTCGTTGCAATGTGTGGGTCATTTTTGACTGCGAGTTCAGAGCTGACGAGTTCACACATTATCGGCCCATTCGTTTGCTAACGCTAGGCTTTTGATGTAACTTCGAGGGATGCTGTCCTTGTCAACGTTGCTGCTGCTGGTGCTGTCTCGACGTATGTCCTGGGTGACCCTTTTTTTTGCATCTTCGCGGGTCCTCATCTTCAATCGCAACCTGTCGGAGCCGTTGACTGAGCGTGCTGGTGTCTGCCAGGGCAGCGCGCTCGAGTTCAACAGTTTGTTTGACCCCATCGCCGCTGCTGTCCGGGCAGCAGGCCCGGGTGTTCACTCGTTGTACCGACGCCCTTTCTTCCAGGGATTCTCTGTTTCTGTTTTTATTATGTTTCTCTTGTTTTGTATGCCGGTGATGTGGTAGTCTTGGGTGACACCCAACCGGATTTGTCAAGGGCTCTTGATGCAATCGGTGCCTGGGGGGCCTGATGACGGTTCTCGTTTGGGATTGGCTTTGACAAAGTTCTCGTTGTTGGTTCCAAATTCCCGGGTTTTAAGCTCACCCTTGAGGGCTTGGATGTACCCGTTGTTGCCGAAGTCCGTTGCCTCAGCTTAAAACCGTGGTTTGCATAGAGGCTGTTGCTGCAGGTTTTTTTTTTTTTAAGTGCAACCCTCCGTGTTCCATGGTGCTGCTTTCTTGGGTGATATACGTCAATCCCTCGTTTGGACAAGCTGATGCGGCAATGGGTGCGTTGTTTGCGCTGGCGCCCCCGGTGTTGCGGTGCTGGGCGAACTTGGCTGGGGCCCTTTCCCCATCGAAGTGCAAAAGTTGCAGCGCACCAGCCCCCCGGTTGCAAACAACATGAGCAGTGTTTCTTTACTATCACTAGCAGCATGTGGACGCGCACACTAAAGAGCTCAGACTTTTGGCAGCAAACATTTTCCTGCATTAAGCAATGTTGTCTGCACTCCCGCACCATTGGGCGCCACAAATCTGTAGCCGCGTCGCAGCGGCCTGCCCACCATGTCCCCTCATCGGGGCGGGTGGGCGGGACTTAGACTCGAAGATACGGCCTGTTCGTAGTGCCTACAACGCAGACTGCTGTAATGAAAAGTTGACGTTCCACAATTGCTAGTGATGATATTACACGCTAGGGGGGCGTGAGATACCCGCGAACTTTGTGGTCGCATTGTTTTTCCCGTAAGCCGTCAGCATGGATAGTTTTACAAAGGCAGGAGTGGGTGGATAACTTATGGGATTGCAGATGTCTATCTTCAGATCAAGAAGGTTCTTTACGATGTTTTTTGCGAATCGATCGGCCACACGATCGGCCCACACCTTGGCGCGAGAACGGGCCGTGCCCGGGCCCGCGCAAAATTGGGTGCCAGGTCATGGCGCACGCGCATGTTTCATCAGCCGGCTCCCGCTGCGCTGATGGTGACCTGCCTTAGCATGCAACCGCAAAGCTGGAACCGACCTACCTTGGCACTGCGGCAAGAAAAGGTCCGTGCAGAAAAACAAGTTTCGTGTTTCAAATCTTTGTGCCGGAAGCCCGGCGGGCCCCACTTGCCAAGCTGAGTGATGTGCACCTGTGCTCTCGTGTTGCAGACGCCTGTCGTTCCACTCTTTATTGAGTACAGAACGTGCCATGAACACAGTGCGGGACATCTTGAATAATATCGTTTTTGTCGGCCATGTGTGCCACGCAGCTGCTGCCTGCGAAATATGATATTGGCGGCGTGTGACAAGTGAGATTTTGCAATGATCTGAACAGGCCAACCGTAGAACGAGCACCACTGTAGCTTTGTCTACAATTCCTCTTTTGTTGATGCGTCTTTTAAGCAGTCTTCAGTGATCTTGTGTTTGCATGTTGTATCTCTGTGGCATGTGCGTCGTGCGTGAGCTCTTTTCACTTCTGACCATGACCCATGGTCGTTTCATGACCTCTCTCGCGGTAGGTGTCGTTTGAGCCCTCATGGTGCGCAATTTGGTACTCAGGCCCATTTGGGACGACCTGGGACAGACTCATGGCTGTTCAGAGCAAAATTGGTCGAGGGCGCGCGAAAACCTCGCAGATTGGGCGCCGCAGAAAAAAAATGATACAGCCGTAGCTTTGCTCCGCCGTGCTGAGCTGACAGACCAAAGCAATTGAGTGTGGGAGACCCAGGATCGCCCATCGCAAAAAAACACTTGCTGCGTTATGCTGCGTTTTCTTGATGTGATTGAGGTGGCAGCTTGGACAACGGGGATCGCCCAGGTGAAACTGAAATCGACGATGGGCTCACCCAAATCCACAAGAAACAAGGTGGGCCATATGATTTTGGCTGCGGTATCCATAGTGGGAGTGGACATGCAGTGGGGGGAGCAGCAACAAAACAAAGAGCTAACAAACGGTGAGTATGTCTCCTTATTTGGCCTTGTGCGTATCAATCAGGCGCATATACATATTTGTTGCCAAAGCGTTCAGCGGAGAAAATTGTAGAATTTTTGGGGGTGATGCAGCATTGCAAGTGGGGTGCTCCTGTTGCGCTGAAAATTAAGATCTGATGATGCAGACCCGAAAGATTGCGCCGAGCCCTGCTGTGGGTGCCCAGGGGTGGTCACCAAATGCGTCCGAACGCTGCCCGCAGCCAGGCACACCGCCACAACGTGGCCGGCGCCAGTGGCAGCGCGAGCCGCCGCCGGCGGCGGAGCGACATTCGCATGACGTCCGGGGCGAGCTATGTGTGAGGATCGCTTGGGGTGGGCCATCAGCCGAGTACCCGCATGCGGGCCCGCCTGCGAGCGCAGCATCGCGCGGGAAGCCGTGAGGGCAACAACACGTGGTCGTGGAAGAAAAGGTTGCGAGCACGCGACGCATGGCTGCAGCAAACCTGGCAAACTGAAATGTGACAACTTGTGCAGCAAATTATGGCCACACTACCCATTAGCAACGCCTATGTTCGGAAAGCAGCGGCGCTTCCGTGCGCGGCTGTCGCTATGCGGGTGACTGGTGGTGCGGATCTTGCTTCACACTTGAATTGTGGTCATGCAACGAAGTGTGGCCCTGGCTTGGCATTCCAATTGCATATTGTTTGTGCCGTGCCATGGCCAGCAGCCGGATGCCTGGCCCGCACGCAGGAACATGCAAGAACCACACCCGCAAGGGGGTGCTCGCACACTTGCGGCGGGAAGCAAGCGCACAATGTGGAGCATCAGGGCACGCGCTCGGTCGGTACTGTGTCGGAGAAGCCGCTCCTCAGGCCCACGCATGCCCATTTTTCGTAGATGGCCATCACCCGCCACGTGTGACAACATGATGAATCAGGCTGTAATTGAAGGGTCATTATCCACAGCAAAACCGATTCGATGGCAATCTCACACTTGCCACCCTTGATTTGCGCAGCTCATTTCCCAAGCGTACGTTTTACTATCTGCCTGTTTTGGCTTCATTTGAACCACTGATGCCTTTTTTTGTGAATTCCTCGGACATGCACATGTCCGAGTTCACAACATGAGATCGCAGTGCTTGACCGCGAAACAACCCGCCGCAGCCGGTGACCGCATGACCGCCGCACTTCATGAAAACACGCATGTTTTTCTGCCAGCGGTTGATTGCAAGGGCGGCTGCCGCTATCAATGCCGAGAAACGGTCGGCAGCGGCAGGCACGTGCAGTCAATACGTAGCACTACCCATCGAATATCCAATCGGTCGGGGTAGGACAAATTTCAACAACTCACGGTCGCAGCGCAGCAGGCCCTCCAATTTTTAGCAAGTGGCCAGAAGCACCGGACGCACTGGGACTCCGGCGGGCCGATGGTGGTAACCCATGTCCTGGGCTGTCGAGGTGGATGATCTTTTCCATCGCAGCACGCGAACGTTCACGCGACTCTTTGCACTGGGCTCCTTGCACGGCACGCATGCAGCAGCGAGCACCAAACACCTTAACCGCAGTTCGTGCCAAATCCAAATGAAAGCGCCATGATGTTGCAAGCCTGGGTCGCATCAAGTATTTTTTGCCAATCCGATATGTTTCCGCAAAAATATTGCAACATCTCGTCTCAGCTCTCCATCGGGGGTTCCTCAATGCGTGACCCCGCCGGGTGCGCGAGCACGCCAGTTCGTGCGGGAACAGCTGGTGTTCGCAGCCCAAACGGCAACGGCAATCGGAGCTGCCACGGGGGATGACTTAAAACTCGTCATTTTGGACATTATATTCTGCGAACGACACGAGCGTGATCAATACATGGTTGTTCCTTCGCCACTTTGGGCGTTTACTTTTCCCATGAGCTCCCTCACCCAAATACAACCTTTCACAAAGGGCCTGCCAATGCCCCTTCCCCACAATCAAATATCTTTATCCCAGCCCCTTGCTTTCCGACTCACTTCCAACCCCCCCTCCCCCAAAAGGTATGTTTCGTGTTATCAACGGTTATCACCCAAACCGGATGTTCGACTGACTCATGGGAAGCATCACGGTACGCCTCATTTGTTTTGAATTCTACCAGTTTTTTTTGGTAGAGTGGGGGGTGAATTTCAGAAACGAGCCCGGCCAGGCTGCAGCAATACTACTGGTTATCGTTATTTGTTATGTGGTATTTCAGCACCCCGTACATGCATCTTTGCCCAAAAATGATCCAGTAACACCCAGCATGGAAAGAGGAAGTAGCGCCTTCCTTGTCACTGCACACGTCACACGCGTATGATCGACGCCCACGCCGTCCCTCCCGTTGCAGCCCAGACGCAACGCCAACCTACATTGTCGTCGTGCCATATTTGTTCCAATTACAAGGGCGCATTTGGTTCTGGGTTGCCTCGTTGATAAAAATGTCGCAGCAGTAGTTGCTCCAAATGGCGGGGTGGCGACACACCGCCGTTTTGGATGCGGAGGATAGCTTCGGTCCTCCGATGAATGAGGCTGGATGCATCACCCTCGAATTTGTGTTTGGGGGTCCGTCCTGTCTGGCGATTTTGCCAGCGGATGATTCGGGCGTTTGATGTTCAATCCACCAAAATCGCGAGAGGCGAAGGTGGTGCAAGCGTTCTCCCATCCTGCGTTATGATCTGTGGGGGATGGCCCTGGTTGCGCACCCAAGCTCCCCCTCTCGGCATGTGACAAGGATTTGGGCCAGTGAACGCGAAGGGGGGGGTTGTGAAATGATTGCCAAATCACATTGTTCGGAGATTGAATCTATGGGCCCTTCGCATGGGCCCTTCACCCTGGGATCCTCATATACCTATTATGTACCCTATATGTACTCCTAAAGGGTCCCTAGAACCCCTTGAAAGTGCTTAAGGGCCCATATTACAGGCCCATACGTCTAACCTTAAAACTGTTCAGGAGAACACTGAGGCTCTAGCACTTGGCATTGCTCGACAATGGATAAGGAGCCCGCTTGAATGCGATGATCGACGGCAGGTGAACGCTACGTATACTAACAAAACATCCGTGCACGCGGTGGTCGCTGTGCTGCGAACTGTTTAACTTGGGCACTTGGAGACACACGGTGCAAGCCATGCACCACTGCAGGATATGGGAGCCAAATTTAAGTTGTTTAAGCCCATGCAGTCCGCCACAGCCTTCACCACGGGAACGGTGTCCAGGCTTTTGGTCCAACGGATCTGGTTCCGTCAACGCCGTCGTCGTGCACTGAGCCAAAGCCAGGATCTAACCAAGAAAAGGTCCCGGAAGCACGAAGAGCTGACATGCCTCATAGCATGGGGCCTGCGAACAAATAAAGTGGGACGTGGCAGTTACAAAATTCACATCTCGCAAAACAGGTGACCTGCATGTTCCCGAAGCTTGCGAAGAAGTGGCAACATTCGAAACTTCTAAAAAAAGACACCTGCTCACATGACAGCAACGGAGAGCAAGGACGCCAGCAGACACTCCGCAAAAATTGGTGGGCCGCTGGCAACGAATGACTACTGTCGATATGCACTGCCCGCGGTCCCCAGCGAGTGGACCAGCCAGCCACGGTGCGCAAGCTCAATGCCCAACCGCCTCGTCGCATCAACCAACTGTGTCATAAGATGGCAATGTTCACACACCTCGAACTGCTTGCCTGCCCGGCTTCGTTATGCAGCGATTCATGCTTCACCAAATCGAACGCCAAAAAACTGATGCAAAAAACCCTGGCAACGGAAGTGCGCATGCCACAACAAAACGCCGGGCCGAAGGAAACACCTTGTGTTTCATTCTCTGGTGCTTGGCATGACGGCAGCCAGGCCAAGCCGAGGGTGGCTCGAGCTGCCAGTCAGACAGAGGCTGCCGTCCGATGGTTGGATCCCACGGCTCAATGACGTCGATGTTTGAGATGTTGACCTTCACAGCGAGTTGTGCCAGCAGCAAGTTGGCGAGACATGCTGGGCGGCGGACGCGCTTGCCAGCGACCGCGGCTGCGAGAGTTCTCCGACCCCACCCATCTGTGTCAACAACCTTCACATCATGTTCGTCGGACGGCTGCCTCCGCTGCGGCAAGAACCGTGTTGAGCAAAGTTGTTTTGCAAAGCGCATCGATGGTATCATTCGTATCACATGCACTGGTGTGCGCCGGAACTGCCCCTGCAGGGACCGTTCGGGAATGGTGGGGATGGGTGTTGCTCGGGTAGCAGCGGCACACCCACCAGACAGAACTGGCCGCAGAAGTCGATTTCCATAATCGCGTTTAAATGATTATATAGCTTCCAGGGATATTGTCCTCAGTAGCTGAGTCTTTTTGGAAATAGTGGGTAATGGACAGGAAAGCGAAAGCTTGGCAGGCGCGTGCGGTTCAAAAACAACGAGAATACGTGTGTTCGCTTTATGCGCTTAAAGATGGGTAGGCGCTCGCAGGCATACACAGAGGTGGGAAGCCACAAAACCCCAAAGCCCCCCCAAAGAAAGAGAATGGGAATTCTGGTACGCAAAAAGCTTGCAAACCAAAGCATCGTGTGGCCATGCACGGCAGCCGAGCAGCTGGAGAATCCTAAGTTCCTGACTGTGATCAGGTCGCCTATGGACAAATTGTTGGAGAAACCTTTGCCGACCACACGCATTTGTCCAAAACGCTTCGCGCGATCGACTTGGCCAGAAGACTTCTTCACATTCAGATTGGCGCACCTTGTACCCTAAACCCTGGTTGCAACATGTTTTGTCGACTGTGACCCTGATTTTGCTCGATTTCGTTGGCAAGATTGTTGAAGCCGTGCATCCTGTCTGGTTTGGGTCTATCATGAGTACTTGTGCTCGTATCAGTGCGAAATGGGTCATGCATCTCATTTGTCGTATCAAGGTTCCTGATACTGTCATGGATTGCGGGTTGTATGTAGCAATATCCAGTTCGCTTACCTTGCTTTAAGCGATTGCGGGTAATCTTAGGCCGTGTAGGCAACGGTGAGGGGCCTCAGCGTCAACAGTTCACAGGGCAGTCTTGAAGCTTGGGCTGCGCGCACCTTCCGGGCTACCCTTGGCCCATGGATGCACCTATACTACTGTCACCCCCTTTGACCTGCAATGAAAACATTGTCTTTAATTGAACCTCGCCGGTAAATTACAATTAACATTTGAAACATATCTCCTAGTTATATTCCCCTATAATATAGTAGTTCTAGTAGTGTCCATTTTCCATTATCCCGATATATCTCCTAAAGCATAGGAGTATAGAACCTTATAACGCCCAAACCCTAAACCCTAACCCCTACTTCTGCATGCCCCCTGCTGCCACCTCGTCCATCCTACCCACCTCAACGACAGCGGCGCATCAGCCCAAGCCCAATATCATATTGGGGTTATACAGGGTTTGGGGTTTGGCGCTACATGGGGGATTTATAGGGGTTATAGAAGGATAATGGAAAATAATATGTAAACTACTATAGTATATTGGGGTTATACAGGGAGAATGAAAAGAACATGGAGGCATTCACCCACGACAAGGTCGCAGGGCCATGTCACTGTCGTTGCAGCATAGGGTTAAAGGTTTAGGATTTAAGGTTTATGGTCTTTCGCGTCAGGCCCTGTGTGCTGGGATACGGCAGTGCGCACGCGGGAAGCGTGTGCATTATGTGCAAGGAAGTCTGGACTGAGGGTAAGCAGAAGATTCAGAAGATTGTTTCAGCAAGCAACCACCAAAGTGCATGGATGTGGGCAGCACAAGGTGCGCGTGCGCAGTTTTTCTGAATGATAAATGTGGACTGCAGCAGGAAAACGAACAAGGGAGCAGGTAGGAAGCCTGAAAGACGTCCACTCATCAAACATCGTGAAACCACACATGGAGGTTTCGTAAGGATAGGCGTGCAATTTTGGGGGTCCCCAGAATCAGGATTGTATAGAATATTGGGGTGTATTGGGTCCCCCAACTTGTGGAAGCTACCACATGGAGATGCGACACCAAATCACGCCCCATTCGCGCACGCTCCTGAGGCAGCTTCGCGACAGAAGATTCTGCCTGGACAGCACATGCAGACGGTCTGTGGAATCAGAGACCCTAAACCTTAAACCCTAAACCCCCAAACCCCAAAACTCTCAACCCTAAACCCCTAAACCCTAAACCCTATTGGGAAGGTTTCCCTTCCAGCGGACTACATGCTAGTACACCTGCGTGACACTGTAAACAAGAATAGTTGAGATGTGAGCCATTGTCAAACTCCTAGTATCCCCTTGAATAGCCCCTATCGGGTTTAGGGTTTAGGGCCTAAGACTCCTCCAAACTCCTAGTATCCCCAGAAATAACCCCTGGAATGCTCCCCTATGATCGCCAATATAACCCCCTCTATGGAGCTTAGACTAAAGCTCATGTGGCATACGCGGTTCTTCAAATGTACCCGTCCATTTTTTTATGGCATAGGTGATAAGTACGCAAACGTTTAGGATGTTACATAAGGGGATCAAGATCTTGACAGGCTCCCATGTGCGGCGCCAACTCAACCGAAACTTAAGAAAGGGGCGCAGCCCTCAGCAAGCAGACCAGGGCAGCCAAAGGGAAGCCCGATGGGCAAACCACCCCTGGATACCAGAATAAGTACGTGTACAAGACATAAGAAGGCTTCCTACTTATGGCATTTCACTTTAAATTCTTAAACCCTACTGGTGCTTTAATAGGGAATAAGAGAATATAATCCCTATATATTCCTATATAATATCTTCCCTTTCCCCTACTGCCCAAAAAGTAACGGCAGCGCAGGACTTTGCCTGGAAATGCTGGAACTTGACAGACCCGCGTTTCGATGTCGGCGACGATCCCTGCACAGATGATGCTTCTTTATTTAGGGTTTAGGGTTGATGGATTAGGTTGTCCTGTGGGGCCAAATCATTTTTTCTAAGATTAAAGCGGTTAAGGGTTAAGGGTTCAGGGTCCTAATTTGAAAACCTCCGACCCCACAATATAAAATGTTCCCAATGATATATAGAATATACCACAAGGGGAAAATTCCATATTAGCTAGGTGCGGGGTTTTAATAATCGGGGGAGGGAAAGAAAATATTCGAAGCCAGTGTGCTTGGGGTTTGGGGTTTCGTGATAAAGCAAATAACTGGAACATTGTCAAAGAGACGTTGTATGCTGTTTGTTTCTCTTTGAAGGTCTTGGGTACGCGGACAATGATGTTCCAGCTGTCTGGCTTCCACTCTATGGTTGAGTTATGCCATACCAAAGCTAAGTGAGGATTAGAATAGAAGGGAGCTGCTACCATTGCCTACCCTAAACACTTAACCATTTCAGGGACCCTATGAAAAATCTGTGGGGGGTAGAGATTATACGCTTGTAGGGGTCCTCGGAAAAATACAGAGGTGTTGATTTGAGAAACTTCGTGAACCCGAAAAGTTAAAGCCGTAATCTCTAAACGCCTAGACCCCAAGCCCTAAAACCCTATACCCCTATACCCCTAAGCTCCAGATCCTAAATCCCGAACCCCAAACCCTAAACCCAAAATCCTAAACCCTAAATCTTACATCCAAGACCCCAATGGCTCACCCTAAACCCTAAACCCTAAATCTTACATCCAAAACCCCCATGGCTCACCCTAAACCCTAAACCCTAAACTCTAAGCCCTAAGACCGTTTAGCCAGCCTGGCTCACCTGCTTGCCAGGCACCGGGCCGAGATCCATCGAGCTGCCTGCGCGACAAGGGTTTAGGGTTTAAGGGGCTTAGGGGTTAAGGGTTTAGGGTTTAGGGTTTGGGGTTTAGGGCCAGGGGTTTAGGATTTCGTCCCCGTGGACCTAAGATAAAAACGGCATTTGTGATGCTTCTTTTGGGTTATGCTACACTAAAATTCAAACGTTCATCCTAAGGGGATAGTAGGGTAGACTCTTACCGTATTGGGTTTCGCATTCAGGGCCGTGGGACTTTAGGGAATCGTAGGCCTACACAGAAATGATAATTAAAAAAAGCGAGCTTACGGGATCCTTTGTAAGGCTTCTGTTGGGGTTACGATTCTCAGGGGCCAATGCTCCGTCGCAGGAGGAAGCCTGAATTAATCATGAACAGGAGAGCTATACACCACCTACCTTCATCCCACCTTCACCCTGAACCCTAAACCCTAAACCGTAAACCCTAAACCCTCAAACCCTAAACCAACCTAAACCCAGGAATCCGAAGGCCTCCGCCGGCAGCTGCTCCATGCCCCAAAGCTGCGACGTCGTTCAGCGAACGGGTGCGCTGCCTTCGCATAAAGATTTAGAATTTAGGGTTTCGGGTTTAGGCATCGGGGTTTCCAGAAATCAGACGCCCTTTTCAAAGGAGGTTATATGCAGGTGGCGTACGGGCACTACATGTGGAGTTTAGGCTGTAGGATCTCCAAAATTGCTGGGGTCCCATCTGTGGAATCCCTAAAATGGGGACTATAGTAGTTTGATCTATCTTGGGCCCCGCATTTATGAAAACCCTAATTAGAAGTCTCTTAACGTTATCCCGAGTCTTCTATGCGCCCCCGACTGATTTCTATGAAGTCTCCGTATACCCTAAATCTTACACCCTAGCCCTTAAGCCTCAATCTTACACCCTAACCCTAAGCCCTAAACCCTATACCCCATCCCTCTTCGATTTTGAGAATGCACTGAACTCTTAACCTTCAAGCCTACACACTGAACCTTAAACCACAAATCGCAAACCCTAACTCCCCACTTTGCCCCAAACCCTTCCAGGTCAAAACCTGCAAAGCTGACTGTGCCTCGGGAGGCCCGGTGCCCACAAACATCCGTATGACTAAACTCCCAGTATCCCCCTTAATAGCCCCTACAGTACTCCCTCATCTAACCACCTTTAAGAAGTTCATAGCATGTATGAAGTCATCATACCAGAAGCAAACAGGCAGAGCAGCACCAGTAATAATCAGCACAACAGTCATAACAATTAATAGCAATATAAGCAGGAGTAGCAATAGTAAGGGTAACATCAGTCATCACAAAATATCACAGTACTAAAGTAACGGTACTAAAAACTGTAATTTCAGGCCTAGTAGCAATGGCACCAGCTCTGCTAACGCTGTAAGCATTCCTAACTCTAAACCCTATTCCATTTTCTGTTCCATTATCCCTATATAACCCCTTAAAAGATGCCCCTAATTTTGGGAAACCCTAAAATTTGGGCACGGCACGCGCCTGGAGGGCTCGGATACTTCATTTTCGTCACCTGCATCCTTGCCAGCAATTCCCAATCAGCGCATATGAGGGGTTGTCAAAAGCATGTTCCCTGAAGATTGAGGCCGTAGTGTACTGGGAGCCTAGAAAAAAAAACAGAACTTTCGCAACCTTCCATGTGCATGCTCAACCCAAAACACACTGCGCACGCATTACACGCTATGGTCGAAGCATCGTGAGGTTTGGCAAATCGAGGTTCGCAGCTTACAGAAACCCATCTCAACAAAAATTACATAGGGATATATGGGTTATATGGGGGTTATATAGGGGTCATATGACCTAAAGTCTAAACCCCTAGAACCCCGCTTCATAACCCCTACAGTAGTCCCCTATATGACCCCCCTTTAAAGAGTTTTCGTCATATAGGGGTTATATACCACCATCTGGACCGAGGCGCGGCTGGAATGTGCGGAAGGATTGATTCCATCTGACGTCTTGTCCCGAACATCAGTCCCGACAATCGGCTATCCTGTCCTGACTCTCCAGTCCATGCGCAATGAAGGAAAGCATGATGTTAGATTATACTGTTATGTATTATATTGCAGTAAAATATACTATATTCCTCCGCCATGTTTATAGGCTTTACTCATGCTAGTGTGAAGTTATCACAGCATAAACGTACATGCTACCGTCAGCCTGCATCTCGGCTGCAATTGCTGCCCATGCTGCCCATGCTGCTTGCGTTGCTGCCTGCGCGTGCGAGCTCTACTACGCGATGAAACGTAGAAATGCCTGTTAGCCACCTTAAGCCACTCTTGCCCTTGACATCACGCGTGCTAACCCAAATTAACCTTTGCCTTGACAATTCGGAAATACGACCGTCATGCACCAAGTGTGTCCAGCCTCTCCGCTTGGTTTTGTTGCTGAGCTGATGCCTCAGGGGATACACAGGATAACGGCAGCTGTGCCCGATGCGTCTAGTCATTGTAGCCGCGCACCCTGGATCTGGAGTTCTCTAGATCAATCCCTGTCCAGCTCAATGCACCCTATTAAAATTTGGGGGAAAGCTAGGGCTAGTTAAGGCTACTTAAAGGGAAGCTAAACAATGAGTGTAGGGTAAAGGGGGGACAAGGAACCCATGAAGGCCACCAGTCATTGCTTGAAGGGTCTCTCAAGATCAAAACGATCTCTTTAGGACCGCATGTGCAACAGACACAAAAACATTATCCAACGAACTGTTCCATCAAACCCTGAGTTTGGCAAAAGAAATCCAACATCTTGCCCATGCAGCATTGCAAGATTTGGTAGTTTTTCGAAATAGGGGGACCCCAATATAGACCCCAACATAGCCGTTATTGTGGGAACCCCCAAATAGGAAAACCTAATTTGGGGAAATCCCCATTCCATCAATCTGCCCTGCTTTCTTTCCTGACACCCCAAACCCTGAACCCTCAACCCAGCACCCAGCAGTAGTCATAGGCAATAATCCCTAGGAACCTTTTTCAGGGATTATTGTGTGGGGCCCATATACTTAGGGTGCTCGTAACAAACCCATGAAGAGAGTTGACTCGAGTCGCTTCATGGCCCTATCGGCCACTTGCCGCTCAAGCTCATCGAATCCACCTTTCAATGGGTTGCACTGGGAGCTGAGGCTTTCCAATAGTTAGGAATCTCTTTTGGGAAGGATCCACATAACAGAGACTATTGTATATTGGGGTCTTGAGCATCATTCAGATATTGCTTTCAAGAATCGCCACCTGGCAGCTGCTTGAGGTGATTCTAGATTTCTGCGCTTTGGCGCCAAGCAGAATAATTCCAGATTAAATACAGTGGGCGTTTTGGGCTCAACTCCGCCCTTGCCACCTGGCAGCAATGCTTCCCCCATCACTTCCACCAACGTTTTTTGCCGGTGAGGCACAACCCCAGCTCCGAATCCACAAAACTCAACACCCATGAAATAACCATCCTATTGTAGTCTCCATTCCCCGAACTATTAGCTCCAAATCAATCGTAGCTAGGGCTTCTACTCCCTGAAAAAATGGGAGGCCGGCATACCTCAATCTGCTATAGTCCCTACAATAAGGATTGCCAAAAAAGGACCCTGAGCTTGGGAAAGGCCGATACCTGTAAACCAGTGTCCAAACCCTGTTTCCATTACATTTTCCATGTCTTTATCTTTTTGATTGTCCACTGTTGGGGCATGTCCCTAAACTATGACCCCAAAACCCTAAACCCCAAAACCCTAATCCTACACCCGGAACCCTGCTCCCTAAACCCTACTCCCTAAACCCTAACCCTCAACTCTAATCCTTAAACCTTGAACCCTAATGCCTAAGCCCTAAACCCTAATCCCCAAACCCTCAACCCTGATCCCCAAACCCTAAACCCAAATCCCTAAACCCTAACCCAAGTCCCTAAACCCTAAACTCTAATCCCTAGTCCCTATATTATAGTAGTCTCCATTCTCTTTTCCATTATCCTAATATAATCCCAATATTACCCATAGTGGTTTCCATTTTATTTTCGATTGTCCCTAAACCCTCAACGCTCAAGCCCGTCAGAGAAAGTCCTTCAAATCCCACCCGGGCCCGCCTTCGCCTAGGCGTTTGCTATCAACTAACTCTGCCTCAGTCACCAGAAATTGTCCATTAAAGCCTGTCATTTTCGTGTAATACAGTACGTGATAATATTTGCTTATATTGCGAATATCTATCACTGGTGGTGACTTATTCATAGAGGAGGGGGGCGGAAGCAGTAGCCGATCCAAATGCAATGTTGCCAGAACCACCAACTCCGTCACAGGAAGCGTCTCAACCCGTAAGGAACCTAAACAACTCCCTAACAAAGGCCTCGAGAGTGCTCCAATCAATCCAGTAAAGACGCTAAACTCTAGATCCTAAACCCTAAACCCCAAACCCTGCATAATCCCCAAATTGAGTTTAAACGATAAGCATCAGTCCCCTATTTTTGTCTTGTGCTGCTACAGGCGGAAAGGCGCAGAGGAAGCGCTTAACTTATTCTTCAGGGCTGGATTGGGAGCGGTTTAGGGTTTAGGGGTTTAGCGTTCAGGGGAGCTTGTCAGAAGGAATCCTACCAAATCCTCAGGTCCGAGCCCTGCACTCCCCTGCAAAACAGAATCTGCACGTTGCTTTCACCTAGGGTCCCTAAGCTTACTCACCCAATATAACCCCAATATAACCCCACATTTGAAAAAGAGTCAGCACGCCTTCACCGCAAGGCCTATCCCACGGCATGAAAATGTGCCTTTCTCAGAAGTATGTGCGCCTGCCTTGTTATCGAATGGGGGAGTGGACCCCTGTAGTAAACCCTATAATACTCCCCATATATACCCCTATTGTACACCTAAAATTCCCAATGGAGGTGGAGGGTGGCCTCACTCAAGTTCATCAAATTGTCTCATGAACGCTCAGATCCTGTCACTTTGATGGCGGTGGCTGGTTTTTAGCACACCCTGCCCTTCATGCAATGGGATGGACGCTCACAGTTCTCCAGATCCTCGTGACCGTCTGGTATAAATTAAATGGAAGAGGATGCTGAAGATAGCTGAAGCCTACATTGGGGCATCCCTCATAGTAAGGTAGCCACTGCATGATTGCGGGGTGATCGCTCCCCCAAGATTCCAAACACTTTCTGATGTGTGGGATACTTGTTCGAAAGGTTCTGCTGAAGACTCATCGAGAATGTTAAGCATAAGGGAAAGGGACGCGAGAGATTGGCGGCTTCCCCTTCTTCATCTACAAGATTTGAAGATCAGCGTCAACGCGGGTTCTACGAGAACCCTTAGGACAATCATCAATATCTTCACGACCTCCACGAGTACTGTTCTAGTAACATTCCTGCGTACTTCGCAGCTATGAAATACACACCAGCACTCTCCCTGTACAAGGCGCACTACTCATCACAACTCCCCTCCGATCATAATTATGCTCCCACCCTAAACCCTAAACCCTAAACCCTAGCCCCCACCCCCCTTAACATATTCCTGCTCTGGTATATTAGATCATGTGGGGGTGGGGCCAGGGTGGACGGAGGCTTCATTATGAGGAGGGGGGATCAGAAGCAGAATGATTGCAGGAGAATGTGCGCAATGCTATCAAGAACACATGGAGTGCTGATCATAGCATTGCTTGCGCTCCTGGTCCCCTGCGCCAGTTGTTCTAAAGGTCGCACTTTGGGAATACATTTCCCGAAAAGGAGATCCTACCCAAATCAAGGTAACCTACCTTACAGCCATCTTGGAGACAGGCATTTTGCAGAACTACCATGTGAGCCTGGACTAAAGTCATAGTACATTCCTTGAAGGTCCCACTAAACCCCTGTACATCCCCTTATGGCTCCTCGCAGCCAAGCTTTCGTCCATTAGCTCATATGCCTTAGATTCAATGGAATTCAAATTCAAATTGTTTGCAGGTGGCTCCAACACAGCGCCTGGCTGCAAAGAACCAAAATCTCACCGAAATCCTGCACCTAAGCCCTAAATCCTGAACCCTAAAACCCAAAGGATCCTAAACGCTAATCCGAAACCCTGGATCTATGCCCGCCCTAAACCCTCAACCCTAATCCCTAAACCCCTAATCCCTAGACACTAACCCCTTAACCCTAAACCCTAAACCCCTAAACCCCCAAACCCCTAAACCCTAAACCTTCAACCTGAGTCCCAGACCTGCAGATCGCCTGTCTTCTTCTTGCCCTCATGTCCGCACTCCAGACCTTGCTGGCTCTTTAAGGGTTTAGGGTTTAGGGCTTAATCTAGGGTTTAGGATTTAGGGTCTTTACCATGGAAGGGAGGAATCTGAAAAGCTCGAAGATGGTAAAGTTGAAGAAAAAAGTGGGTAGATTCCCAAGATCAGGGGCCCCAATATAGATCCCTAGATACTCTAATCCTTATTATGGGTACTCCTAAACCCTAAACCCTAAACTCCCAAGTCCCACCAAGAGACGCTTGGGCAAGTTGGCAATGTCCCGGACAAGGGCTTCTAGCCTTCAAGGTTTAGGATTTGAGGTTTAGGGTTTATGGATTAGGGTTTAGGGTGTAGGGTTTAGGGCGTAGGGTTTAGGATTAAGGGCTTCGGGTTTAGGACATAGGGTTTGGGGTTCAGGATTTGAGGTTGCAAGCTTAGTGTTTAGGGTTTAGAGCGCTGGGTTTGGGATTTAGGGCTTCGGGTTTAGGACATATATTGTTTGGGGTTTAGGATTTGTGGCTTGGAATTTTGGGTCTAGGGTTTAAGGGGCTTGCTGCAATTTGTATGTTTGATATTCGGGGCGGTCGGGTCTTGACGTCAGCACTAAACCTGAACCCTCAGTAATATGTAGTATCAATTATCT
Source organism: Symbiodinium pilosum (assembly GCA_905231905.1). Lineage (NCBI taxonomy): Eukaryota > Dinophyceae > Suessiales > Symbiodiniaceae > Symbiodinium > Symbiodinium pilosum. Next base: position 17,854 of record CAJNIZ010002513.1, read on the forward strand.
TGCGAATTCCCCTACATCGAGGGCTTTACAATTCTCAAGGGGAACCCCTGTATTGCGTGGAATGGGCCATCGTTCAGACATTATCTAACGAAAATTCGGGAATTCTTTTTGTCGGACATGCTCTCCTGCAGAGATCCCGAGGAAATACACTAGTGCATGGTCCTTTAGGGTTCAGGGATGTTCAGGGTTTGGGGTTTAAGGTCACGGGAAAATTGAAAACAGGTTTGCTGTTAAGGAAATAACTTTACACGATAAGGGAACCCAGTGACTTATTGTATACCCGTATTATGAGAAAAAAAGGTTGAAGTTCTGTAGCAGCAACAACGAAATCAGAAGCTGGAGCAACTAGTTGACTCATGTCGCTCCTGGCAATCGAATACTGTGAAATGCTGCCCGAAATCGCAATGCCTTCAAGAACACCTAATCTTAAACCCGGGGGTCCACGTGCGTCAATACTGCCTACATTGGGCCTTCAAATCGATAAATACTCCCTAAATCCTGAACTCCTAAACCCCTAAACCCTAAACCCTAAATAGCTGTTTCCATGTCATTTTCCATGATCCTAACATAACCCCCAGCTGTTGGGATCCCCAGAGCAAACCTTCAACTCTACTCTTGCGAACCCTAAACCCTAAACCTTTTAACCTTGATGGGTTATTTGAATCCCCATGGATGCCATGCCCAGACCCCGAAACCCCAAACCCTAAACAAACCCATATTCTATCTAGTATATAGTCTGTTGAAACAAGGGGGTCCATAGGACGAACTTGCTCCTGCTTCCGGCCCGAGTAGCTTTTCGTCCAGGAGACGCCGCATGGCTTGCTGCCCTTGCCAGAGCTGGAGAAGAAGATCATACTGCTGCCTCAGCTTTGTACGTAATTTAGAATTATAAGTTTTTAGGGCTTAAGGCTTGGGATTAGGGGTTAGGGTGCTACAGGGGAGTTCCTCCATGCGTGCAGAAGAAATTGAGGCTTTAGTTTGCAAAAGGGACCATAGCATCCTAGGGGTATATGCAGACTTCAAGAGACTGCGGGAGTCCCCATTAAGTGGCAGTGCAAACCCTACCATTGATGGACAAAGTCCCGCTTGACCCTTTCGCTGTATTGATGAGAGGATTTGAGGAACCCCAACAACTGACATGGTACTCTAGAAGGGCCTTCCACTTTCGTGGGTTGGTACCAAAAATCCTCTTGTTGCCATTTCATTCTCTGTTTTCTTTGGTTGCCCAGCCATCAGGAAATGCGGGGATTTGGGTTACCGCAATTCCCTGAATCAGGACGCGAAAACAACCGTCTGACCCACGGCTTGAACTTCAGCTCTACCGAGCTGGACACTCAATATGTACTAAAAAGCTATGGACTCTCACCAAAAGCCAATGATTGACTCCTACTTCATATGACTATAGTAGGGGTCCATTCATTGGGGGGTTGGTGTAAGCAACATCCCCAAGCTGTCGGCCGCGCCCAGGTGGACTTTAGGGTTTAGGGTTTGGGGATGAGGGTTTAAGGGCCTTGGGAGGGCACTTGGGGTTTGGGGCATTCAGGGTCTAGGGCCTCTGGCTAGGGGTCAGAGTCCAGGGAGTAGGGATGACGAGAATCAAAATGGAACGTTAAATGGTTTTTCAGGGATCATGTGGCTTTGTAAGGATCATGTGATGTAGGGGCCTACTACCAATATGGTAGTCCGAAATTCCGTGCATAAGTATGGTCTAGAGTATCTCAAAAAGACTTCAAGAAGATATGTTTCTAAAGTCGTATGCTACCTGGCCCTACTATGGAGTAAGGTTGTATTCTCCTCTTGTTTGGAGGATTTTCTTGGGGAAAAGCACCAAAAAGTAGGATTGTGTTTGGGCTCTAAACCCCAAACTCTAGAGCCTCAACCTTTGAACCCTAAATCCCGGCCCCAAACCCTAGACCCCTAAACCCTAAATCCCTAAATCCTAAACCCCAAACCCTAAACTAAGAGAGAGGTCGCTAACATCGACAGACCCCGAACGCTTGGCCAAGGGCCTTACAGCCCGAGCGCCCATACGAAAAGAGACGGAAAGGTGAGGGTAAATAAAGCCTCACCGTCTGACCTGGACAGGCCAACAGGAGTAGCCTTGTTTACGACAACATCAGAACTCCTATAAGGAATGGCCGTACCCAGACCACCTGTATGTTTGTTCGGATCAACCCCAAAGCCTGCCCCATTTGTTTTGGAGGGCGGGTTTAGACTTTTCAGGGCGTGTTCCTGAGCGGCCTTTTGGGGGGGTCCTGGCCCCTGCTTAACCAAATTTCTTTCGCACTTTGGGGCCAGGGTCTGGGGCCGTGGGAGGCTCCTGGAAGGCCCCTGGCAGAGTTCTCAAAATTCCTGGTCCCTGGGCTGACTGAGGGCGCCCCTTAACTCCTTTTTTCCGCTTTCGTGCCTCAACTCGAAATTTCAACTCTGAAAGGCCCCTGGACCCATGATGAAAGGTGCTTTTTCGATTTTTCGTATTTTTTGGTCTGCGAGGCCCTTCAAAGCTCTCAAGAAACTCCCTCCTTTTAACCTGTCAGCAGCCTTTCAACTTTCCTGCACGCCTTGCAAGCTCTCTTTTTCCCACAAGGCCTTTCAGCGTTGGTTATGGGGCTCTGCGGATCTTCCGGCTTCAATTCGCAAACCTGGGCCTGGAGGGGGGCTCCCTAGCCCATTTTCTCCATTTTGCGTGCTTCAGCCCTGCATCACCCAACGCCCGTCGTTGGTTATGGGCCCCAGCGGGCTACCCCCAGCCGGAGCGGATGCTCGAGATAATCGGCCGTGCGCCTTCCGGGTTCAATTCGCAAACATGCGAAGGTCCCCAAGTCTTTACGAACAACCTCTTCTCCCACAAGGCCCTTCACCAGAGGCCCAAGCCTTTAAAAGAACCGCAACCTGAAGGCTCCCCTGACACCCGTTGGTTTCGGGCCCCTGCAGGCTACCTCCAACCGGAGCGGACGCCCGAAATGATTGGTCATGAAGGCTGGTGATTTTTTGCCAGCATGCGGGGCCTTGCATGCCGAAGGACCCCCTCTGCCTGAGATAGTTAGTCATGAGGGCCGTATGATCAACCATGAAGGGTAATGGTGATGATCCTCTTCAAAGAAGAAACCCTAAACCCTAATAGAGTATAAAGTTTGGGTGGCCAGGGTGGGTTTGCAAGCAACGAGAGCGCGCGGCCCGGGGCGCTGCACGCCCGAGCGCGCGCCCTCGCCTGACACACCCTAAACCCCAAAACCCCTAAACCGTTTCTCCCACCTGGGAAAGGCCCATGCACAGCTGAGCTGTAGTCCAAACTCCTACGAGGATCTCCCTTGATAACCCCTATAATACTCTCTTATATACTCCCCTACAGCACCCCCTTTAAGAGTTTAGTCCCTAAAACCTAAACCCCAAACCCTAAACCCTGTGGAATATATCATCCCCTATATAAACGCCATTTAAGGAGTTTACACTATACTTGGAGGCCCATGGGACTTAGTAACTACAAATAATTGGGCTTGTAACCCTACTTATAGTCCCTTTAAATGGTCTTATAGGGGTTACCCCAATTATAAGTAGGGTTATAATTTATCCCAGCTATAATACACTTAGCCCACATTACCCTAGGAAGAAAAAAGGATCCTTCTTTCATAAAGATAAGGAATCCCATAATAAGGAATCCCATACCCCCAAAAAAAATATAAAGGATCCCTAACATTGATCCAGATGAGTATTTACTAAGTCCCATTCAGCTGAACCCTAAACCCTAAACCCTAAACCCTAAACCGGACAAAGTGCGCTGGTCCGATGTCAGGTGCTGGGATGGCCTCCTCTATGGAGGCCTCGTCCCCTCAGGGATTAGGCTTTGAGGATGTAGGTTTAGGGTTTAGGGATTAGGGTTTAGGGATTAGGGTTTAGGGTTTAGGGAGTAGGGTTTTGGGTTTAGGGTTTAGGGGTTTAGGGATTAGGGCTTGGGGTGTAGGGTTTAGGGTTTAGGGTTGAGGGTTTGGGGATTAGGGATTACGGTTGGATCCCTAGCTTTTAAGCTTTCCAGATTTCAAAGCTCTTCCCCAAGTGAAGTACCCTGCGGGCTCTAGTGCTTACCCCCCAATTACTCCAAGTGTACACAAATCATCAAGAAGGGAAGCCGTAAACCGCAAAACCCTATACCCTAAAACCCTAAACCCCAAAACCCTGAACCCTAAAACTCCAAAACCCCAAACCCTAGACTTGTATTGATTGTCATGCTCAGCATCCTCTAGAGAAAAAGAAAAATTCTAGGCTTTCAGTAGCCCAGGCACATAACAGTCTCTTCTGTAATGTTGAGGGTTTAAGAATAGGGTTTTAAGGTTTAGCTAAACCCTAAACCCTAAGCCGTAAGAACCCAAACCCCAAGCGGAGCATATGCATTCCAGCACAGTTTGATGCTTGCCTTTCCGGGCAAGGTCAAGAATTTCAGACCAGGCTCCACAAGGCTTATGGTTTAGGGGTTTAAGATTCAAGGTTTAGGGGTTAAGCGTATAGGGTTTAGGGGTTGCGGCGTTTGGGGCTTAGGGTATAGGGTTTAGAACTGAAGGAGTTGGGGCAGTAGGAAACCATAACCGTCACGCAAATATGTCTCAAGCTTAGAGATGAGTTCTTTGATAGGTCCTCGTAATGGAATAGACCCTATCATGTGTCAGTGGGCCCTTAGGCCTCTTAGGGGATTCCAGGGACCCTCCAGGGTACATATGGGGTATATATAGAAGATATATAAAGGTCCTAGGGTTTCAGCCTCATATAGAGTACAATCCATGCAAGTTGCATCACCCAGCTTTGAAAAATCAAGTTCTTTATAGGATATGCCAGTATAGAAGCATGGAACTGCAAACTCCTCGGCTACATTCATCGCAGCGCGCTGCTTTCCAGACTTTATCCCAGAATTACTGGCCTGGTTCCTCATTCTAGTATGCAATGTCGCAGAATCTATGATTGCTACTCCCTAACCTCCCATGTCCCATTGAGTTCTGCCTAATTCTCTCAGGACGCTTCGAAGACGAAAGGAACCCTGTAAGCTTATACATGCTGTTCCTAAGTTGGGTACTGCCCCCCCTCAGTAACACTTGGATAATAATTATGGTTATATATAGCCCTTAATAGGACCCCAAATAAATATGTATATATATATATGAATAGACTGTTACTGGGGGGGAGGGGCAGTACCCAATTCCTAAGCTATGAAAATAGAACCTGTTTGCTCAGCACCGCCTTGACTGAAAGGGGTAAATACCCTCTTGGTAACGGCCCTTCAATGCAAATCACCCAAACCCAAGCACCGCCTTTAAAAGCCACTACCCCCCCACCCCACACCCTCAAATCCTAAATCCCCAAACCCGTAAACAAGCAATCCCACTAAACTCCCAAATCCTGAAACCCCCAAACCCTAAATCCAAAACCTTAAACCCCAAACGAGGTCTGACGAAACTCTAGGGGTATCTCCATTGGTACTGATAAGCCGCAAGCGGAGACTACCTGGTTATGACTTGGGCATTCCCCCACCTATCTCTAAACCCTATAAACCGCTATAACCCCAGCTTGCACTGCATGATCCTTTTTCTTTCAATTTGATTTTCCATCATGGTCCATGAACCCTAAACCCTAAATCATTCCCACATACCCCATATAGCCCTAAAAGTGGCTTTTAACAACCCTAGATTTATATCAACATGCTGTAACCTCCTACATTATAAGCTAGGCTTTTTCCTACCCAATCCCTAAACCCTAAACCCTAGACCTTAAACCCTGAACCTTGAGCCTATGTCTTTTATATATGTCTGTCCTGACAGCTCATGATCGCTCGGCGGTGGCAGCTTGAACCTGGTGGTCAGGTGGCCGTGCGGACTTTCACAAGGTACAGAGGTTTAGGGGTTAAGGGTTTAGGGTTGATCTAGGGTTAGGAGTATGGTATACTCTGGGCCCTTGGACCTTTTAGGGGGGGTCTAGAGACCCTTGAGGGTACATATAGGACATATAGTAGGTAGAAAAGTATCCCCGGGTTTAGGGCCCATGCTAGGACCTGTGGTATCAGGCTTAGAGTTGAGGGTTCTTATGGTTTAGGGACTAAGGTTTAATTAGGATGTAGGACTGAGGGTAGCCATGATACTAAGCTTGGTATGATATAAGACTGCACATGCCAATTCCGAAGGTACTTAGGATGTACCCTAAACCCTAAACTCTGAACCCTAAACCCTAAACCTCGTGCGCTTTTTCTTCCACGAGAGCCTCTCCGCTGAGCCCTCCTCCTCCGAGATCATCTCGGTGATTTCTGTCGTTGGCCGGTGAAGCTGCAAACTTAGACCTGAGCAGCCAGGGGCTCAGGGTTCAGGGTTTAGGGTTTGGGGTTGTGGATTTAGGGTTTGGGGTTCTGGATTTAGGGTCTGGGGCTCAGGGCTTAGGGTTTAGGGTTCAGGGTGTAGGGTTTTAGGGTTTAGGCTTGGCAGCTCCTGAACATTCGGCGTGCTTTTAGGGGCGTATGTAAGCTAGCGGCGATTCAGGGATTTGTAGGGGTGAAGTTGGGGATCCAGTAGTCCAATAATGGAGAATCGAATGGAAAAGAAGATGTAAACAGGTTTTGCATAGGGGTTACAGCCGATTTAATTTTCCATTTTTATATTTGATACACCAGAATTACCCTACTCAGCCTACTCCAATCAAGGATCTGCGAAGGCTGGGAGGACAGGTGTTGCTTCATGGCCTTGTTGGAATGTGCATTCAAAGCTTTCGGGCCCCATAAACTGTTCATGGAGACCCGCATGTAGTAGTCCAATCTACTAGCAGCGGGCCATGGAAGTCCCCAAACCCTAAATCCTAAACCCTCAACGCTGTGGAGCATGCTAATATTATGGTATATTATGGTATATGCTGGTATATTATGGTATATTATGGTATATTATGGTATATTATGGTATATTATGGTATATTATGGTATATCATGGTATATTATGGTATCTTATTATAATATGTTATGGTATATTATGGCATAATATAATATATTATACTATATTAGGGTATATTATAGTATATTATGTTATATTATGTTATAACAATGACGGCAGGAAGGAGGTGTCCAAGACCCTGACCTTCCAACTCGGCAGTCGTTGTCTGCCCCTGCGCCAGAAAGCCATTTTCCGAAGCTACCATGTCATCATCCAACATGAGGCTGAAGTGGAGAAGCGGCGGTAACTTTCACGAAGGGATTGAAACCCAAGCTGTGCCTATTTTAGGCAAAATTGGCTGCTGTATCGTTGTTACTTTTGCGTTTGGGCTGCTCGGGCTTCAGTCCGCAGTACCGCCGCTGAACTACGACGCATTGAGCCAAACCAGCCAAATGTTCCATAGAGGGCACGGATAAGTGCCCGCGGCACGAGCATGCATGTGGCCAGTAAGAAGGGCATCGGTGCTACAGCGACAGCACTACTTGGAGGTTTCCCAAAATTAGGGGTACCATTTTGGGGGTCCCAATAATAAGGACTATAGTATTTTGGGGTCTATATTGGGGTCCCCTTATTTTGGGAAACTACCACTTAAGAAAACATTGGAATAAGGAAGTCAGAGTCTCGGGAGCGCTCGGGAGGGCCCACTGCCTGAAAGCTATGAGCAAGACTACAATAAGAAAGAATAAGAAACCCAGAGTAACATGGCCCAGGGGTCCGTCTTGGGGTCAGACGTGTGTTCCTAAACCCATGCCTCAACCTGAAGCCCTGGAAGCCCTCGAAGCTTTGGAGGCCCAAAAACCATCAAAATAACCCTAAACCCTAAACCCTGGTGTTCTTATTCAGAGCTGTTTTGTCAAAGACAGATGGTACCGCGGGAAGAAGGCGCCTACCGAGGCCCCCATATCCAACGTAGCGAAAACCTTGGCTAATGTAGGGTTTAGGGTTTGGGTTTAGGGTTTAGGGTTTAGGGTCCGCCGACCTTGGGGGGCGTGTTGGATGGTTGCCGAATCTTCCTTTCTCCCTTACAACCCCAAAACGCGGGGGGGGGGGGTAGGGGGGGTATCCCGGCTTCGTTTCCCTCCAGGTCCCCACCTCCAAAGCAGCCGTTTCAGCCGACACCCACGCCTTCGCCAGGCTCCCCCCAGGAGG
>CAJNIZ010002514.1:0-12955 GCA_905231905.1 Symbiodinium pilosum
ATTATTAATAATATTTAGATTAAATATTATTAATAATTATTTCATATTTGACTTAAATATCTGAAGCACATCTTCAGGAAAATCAATAACATATTTGTCAATCTCATTCAGCATCATTTCAGAGGGACTAGGGGGGCGCAGGAAGGTTTAGTTGGGGAGTCTCTGGTATTATTAGGGTCTGTTAGGGCTTACTGTCTGGGGTTACAGAAGATCTGCCCCTTTCGCGCTCGCAATTCATGACCAGACCTTTGATGGTTTGTTTTTCGGCTTCAGGTTCTCATGCTTGGTATTGATCGGCAGTGTAAGGTGTATACAGCATGTGCAGCAGCTCCCATTGAACTTCAAGTGCAGCTTCGAGCGCGGTCAGTACAAGGCCTAGCAGTTGCCAGCAGGTAAAGTTGGCTCATCGGTTCAAGATACCAGCTGCAGCTCATAATTGATGAGTCTAGCTTGGAGTGCATTTCATATTAATCACGCATTGCGGGAACAAAATGAGAGGGTGATAAATCAATTAGGCTGACACAAAATCCATTTATGTTTCCTTCTGTTACGCAACTTCATCCTGAACAGTCCTTACGCACGAGCTTGGTACCCCCTAAGGAATCTAAATACTAAAAGGTCGAAGGCATTCTGATGCGAGCCATGGCGCTGCGGTATTTGCAGCGGTGGCGGCGCTTGCTTTGTTTTATTGCTCCTTGATTGGGACCGTGGTAGGAGATAGGATTTAAGGGGCCCAGGCGATTAGATTCCAAGGCATGCGGGGGCTGGGGTTTTGAGGTTCAAGATTTACTGGTCTGGCAACGTTTCGCATTCTGGTTCTGAGTTTGGAACAGGACGGCAACTATGAAAGTACAGGTCTGCTTGTGAGCCTTGTTGAGGCTTTCCAGGTTTGGGGCTAACAGCTTAGGATCTCTAAGGCTCAGTGGTTAAAATCCCAGATGTTCCCATGCTCCTTTCTGTGGATGCAAACCCAAACCTTAAAGTTGAGATGCCATGTATCCCATCTTGGATGCTCGGGTCTAGGTATACGCGTAATTGTAGCATAAGTGTTGAAGGATTATATATTTATTTGGTACATTTACTTTAAAGGTATGCGGTGTTGATGTTAGTTGGCGAGGTCTTGCCATGCAAAAGCCACAGTTACGAAGGTCCACAAAGTTTATGTTACCATTACGTTTAACCTGTTTAACATGACAGCCTACTCAAATCAACGTTAGGCGCCCCTCCTAACACCGACCGTTAGAATTGCCACAAGTTTGTCGCCAGCGTCCGCGCATCCGATGCGAATCTCCGCATTCGCCTGCCGTGAGCGAGGGATGATCGTTGGCTTATAGGCTCAATCGCTTCCCCACACTATGAACCCCCCCAACCTCCTAGCATTAGATATTCCCAACAAATTACAATATACCACAATGGGAATAATTCATATTAGGGGTGGGGGGTTTATATCGAGAGAGAGGGGATTATAGGTTATCTACGGTGTGTTTAATTTTAATCCTTTCCGGCATTCCTTCCAGCATCGAGCGGAGGAGCTGCTACAGCGTCAGAGGCAAAAGTGTTGGTTGCCACCCTAAGACCGTGAAGCCTCACTCTGCTAAGACAGATTTGTTGTTTAACTTTGTTCTTTTATGTGCCACTCATCCCCAATCCTGACTGTAGAACATCTCCGCAATAGGATATAGAACCTCACGCACAATGGGATATAGAACCTCAAACCCTAATCCCTAAACCCTAAATAGAAGTTTCCATTTTATTTCTCATTATCCCAATATAACCCGAACCCCAAACCCTGGCTAACCCCAACCCCGCCCCGTTGTCCCTAGTCTTTTTGTTCCTTTCCCCAGAAGGATCTACTGCCCAGCCCAAGAACCTTACCCAGAGGATCCACGTACCCAATAATTAGGTCCCTTTAAAGGGAATATGTATGGTTTAGGGTTTAGGGTCCATGTACCCAATAATTACGTACTTGGGATTTTGGTAATAGTAATTTATGGTACAGGTTTGGGGTAGGTATATGATTATTAGGTACTCGGATTCTTAGGGTTATCCATATACAAATAGGCCTAAACCCGAAACATCCGTAAAGAATTAACCCCAAGCCAAGGGTGCCCAAACTCCTGAGTAAAACGCAAAAGCCTAGCCTAGACCAGAACCTCCCCGAGGATCCTTATTTAGGGTTTAGGCTTTAGGGCTGTAGGAACTACTTCCCCAACTGACAGCGCTGAGGGTTTTGGGCTTTGGGGTGGATTCTGGGTCCCAAAACCTTATTGTGATTGTAGCGTTGCATTGCTGAACAGCTCTTCGAAGTACAACCTTTAGGTCCCACAAACCACCCCTCCTATACTGCTCCCCTAACGCTCCCGCTTACCTGAATCAATCCTAAATGACGTAGTATAGAGAGGGTGGCTAGGTAATCCGGAATGGTACCTTCCTTGAATATGGGGACCCCAATATAGACCTCAAAATATCATAGTCCTCCTGAAGTAGATAGAGTATGGGGTGTCTGGGGATCTTATTATCATATACCTAAAGCCATATTCTATCTACTGAGGGGGCACTATATCCTCTAACACTCCCAAAATCCGCTCAGGCCTTGCTGTCATGCCTCCAGCTGCTAGCTGTGGATTTTGCCCAGCGAGGCCTTAGACAATGTGCCCAGGGGGCTCACAATAAACACCTACTTTGACCATACAGTCTGGAAATAATACCTAAACCTCAAAGTAGGGAAGCTACTTTGACTTAGAAATCATACCTGAATCACAAAGTAGGGAAGACAATTGCCCAAAACCCTTAAATTGACCAACTGTCAAACAGTTATCGTGTTGCCCGATGTCAGGGGTCCAGGTACTTGCATTGGCCGTTGAAGACCTACCTGGACTTCCCAAATACCCGTGATAGCAGCTCATGTATGTACTCACTTTTTTTCTTTTTTTTTTGGAGGGGGGGGGCAAGACTCAGTCTTACGGGTCAGTGAATGGTCCAGCCCTAAGGGCCCAAGCACCTAATACTCATATAGTTACCCCAAACCTGTACTATAATTGTTATTACCCAAATCCCAAGTACGTAATTATTGGGTACATGGACCCTAAACCCTAAATACCCTTACATAACCCTATATGTCCAATATATATATATATATCCCTATATATCCCTTTAAAGGGACCTAATTATTGGGTACATGGACCCTCTGGGTAGGTTCTTGAAGGTGATTGAGGCCTTTCGGACCCTAGACGTGGGAGAGTATCAAATCTCTAGGGATCCAAATAGCCCAATGTAGGTAATTGTTACAGACTTTGGGTGGGTTTAGGGCTTAGGGGTTTAGGGTTCAGGGTTTAGGGAATATTTACAAACTTTAGGGCCAAATGTAGGTATTATTTGTATACTTGGATCGTTCGAAAAGGAGGCATTTTCGCGGATTGTAGTATACTAGGCTTCATATTGGGGGCTCTTTATACGGAAGGTACTGAATCTGGGCTTTTGTTGAATAGTTTCTTCCTGAACTCCCACAGTAGGCTTTTTCACAAAACTAAGGGATGTTGGGACCACAATTGTCTTACTTTTGGGCTTCAGGTTACATGGCTGTTGGAAATTTCAGGCCAGTATAGAACGAAATGTTCATTCTTTTTAATACCGAAACCCTAAACCCTAAACCCTAAGCCCTAAACCGTATCCCAGATTAGAGGTTCAAGGCTTGCGTGGAGATTGGAGGTGCTTTTCACACAGTCATGCCACAGCAGTACTGTAGAAGCCTAACACAGAGGGTCCATGTACCCAATAATTGGGTCCCTTTAAAGGGGGGATATAGGGTTTAGGGTTTAGGGTTTAGGGCCCATGTACCCAATAACTAGGTACTTGGGATTTCGGTAATAGTAATTTATAGTACAGGTTTTGGGTAAGTATATGACTATTAGGTACTTGGACCCTTAGGGTAAGTAGTATCAAAAGGGCCCCATCCAGCAACAGTTGGAACATTGTTGTGGCGTGAGTATGGTATGCTATGAATATTAATGCTACCCCCAAACCGTAAAGCCGAAACCGCGTACCCCCATTATGAACTGCTACTGGGTCGCCAACTTTTCATGACATTTGTAAAATTCGGCTTGTCAACCCTGATGGGCTCTTGCCGTGTGGCAGGCTGAAGTGGGGCTTTTGCTATGGTTCTTGGTGAGTGCGTAGATACACACGTAATATAGGGCTCCTCGGAATGTAGCTGAGCGTCTATATTCAGTGTCCAATTTGGAGCGTCTATATTCAATGTCCAATTGAAGGACTATAAGTTCAATCCATGGGTCAAGTGAATGGACAGGAGCTGCTGGCACAGACCGACCAGAAGGCCATCTGCTGCAAGCGCATGCCTCTAGCGACAGAATCCTGACATCAGGGTTTCTAGACATTGGGGGGGGGTCCCCATAACAAGGATTACAGGATTACAGTCTACTTAAGTTATAACTCCCATACTAGTCCCCGTTAATATCCCCGAAGTATTCCCGTGATTGCTTGGCGGTTTCCGTATGAAGGGGCCTGGATCCTGGACATCCTGGACCCTACCTTGCCTCCAAGAGCCGAAGAAGCAAACCTTACATGCACCGTTTTAGCTGTAACCCATGGGTCCATGTACTCAATAATTAGGTCCCCTTAAAGGGATATATAGAGATATATAAGGTTATGTAGGGGTATAATATAGGGTTTAGGGTTTAGGGTCCATGTACCCAATAACTAGGCACTTGTGATTTGGGTAATAATGATTATAGTACAGGTTTGGGGTAAGTATATGATTATTGGGTACTTGGACCCTTAGGGTAACCCCAATTACGTACAGCTTAATTATATCGGCATATATCGGGCCTATATATGTTGGATAAGACAATGGAAGCTACTAAGTTATTTAGGTTTTAGAACATACCTGTAACCCCAATTAGATGCAGTTTAACGGACATTACCCCCCCCCCCTAATTAGTAGGTATAACCCATACAGTTGTAGGTGAGTGGGGTTATAGTCCCCCTCAAGTAGATAGAATATGGGGCATATGGGGATGTTATTTTAATATAGCCAAAGCCATATTCTATCTACTTAAGGCGGACTATAACCCATAGAGCTGTAGGTGATTGGGGTTAAAGGTACTCTGAGCGCCAGCCCCCTCATCAACGCCCCACCCCAACAGCGCCAGACTTTCGCGCAGGCATCGACCCTAAAAGGCTCCTGAGCACCATGCACCAGGCACCAAGATGATGTCAAGACGGTTTAGGGTTTAGGGTGTAGGGTTTAGGGTGGTTATCTTGGGATTACAAAACTTTTCCAGGGGAAATGCAATAGTTTTCTGAACATTAATGTAGACCCCTGATTAATAGACCGCCTCCACTTGATAGGGATTATAATGGGGATTCTAATATTAAGGCCCTTAAATGGAGGGGGTTTATTAATCATGAGTCTATATTATTGAATTTGGAGGTCTGACAGCAAGCTTGAAGAACATGTCGGCGGTATGTCGGGAGGCTAATTACACCACAGCCTAACTTGCTTCGAATGAGGGCTATGGCCTTAAGGGTCCAAGGATCCAAATAATAGGGGTTTGGGGCCCAAATACTATAATATCAATGGTATTTGGGACCTAAGGCCCGCTCTGAAACGCATGTTGCATGAACATGACTGCTGCAGGAAAAGACAGCACAGTAGCGCAGTTGGACATGTCTGTTGCAATCACTGTACATGAACATGTCTATTATTTGGGTCCTTGGACCCTGAGGGTGGCGTTAAGGGAACGTAGGGCTGTTTGGATAGAAGATTTACCTGCTCAGGCTTTTCAAGGTTTAGGGTTCAGGGTGTATTCATGGAGCTTATAGCTTGGTACGTGATTGTGGGGTGTATGGCATACTGTGCCAGCCGGAACAGTCACCAATATTGGCCCCTAATATATATATATATATGACTATGCAACATGTTCCCCATATTGCCGCGGTTTTCAATAAGTCATTCAGGCGCGAAGGTGCTTTCTTTGCTTGTTGGCTTCCTAGGCCTTGAACGAGTCGGGTGTCAAGTGATTTGGTATATGGATTGCAAGTGTGGACTGCAGCTCACCCCTTTTCCGGCTTCAACCCGAAAGCAGGTACCGCTCAGGTCGTTTGTTTGCAAGCCCAAAGCACGACAGTTTGGCGGAATCAATGTCTGATAGGACGCGAGTTATCAGAAGGAAGACTGGACATTCAGGAGTAGTTTTCTCGTTTCGTCCTCATTGAAAAACATAGCGAACCAATCCCATTCGGCTTTTCAGTTTTTCTGAAAGTGAACGACGCCTGGAAATTGCTCGTAGTACTGAGCCTCTGGTTTGGTCTGGGGGAGGTCAGACTCAACTCCTATGCTGACGTTGCCGCACAAACATACCGAGCAAGCTGGAACATGCTGAGGGAGCGTATTCAAACACGATCAAAGAGGGATGATGAGGATAAAGCTGTCTTGTGGCTTGTGGAGGGTTTACTGTCAACCTTCACGCAGGGGAAGGCAGGAAATACCAGGTGGTATCTGGACGGCTAAAATACGGCTGAGGGCTCCAAAAGCGAGAGATGCATTTCTACCTTTGTTAAAAGGCCCTATATACACATCCCCTATAGGACCCTTTCTGCGAACCCTCTCTATGTATACACGTATGTATTTCCCCATCATCCCTTCAAAGTGGCCTATATCATGTATCCACTTAACACCAGTCTCGAACCGTACACCATGAACCCCCCAATAGTCGTGTCCATTTTGTGTTCCATGTTCTTTTCTATTTGACTGGGCACTGTGCAGACAATATCTTTGGGGTTACAGGCCCTAAGCCCCATAAAACCCTAAACCCCCTAAGCCCCCAAGACTGGATTCGACTTGAGGCAGGAATTGGCAGTCCCAAAGTCAAGGAGCTGCCAGCTGCTTTGGCCGCAGCTGATTTAGGGCTTTCCTGCAACCCCTTTCGGGTTTAGGGTGCAGGGTTTAGGGTTTTCCCAAAGCTTGAGAATAACTACCCCCCAACTAGTGGGTTTAATCAGATATAACTGTATAACTCATAGTATAAAACTTTTGCAGGTAGGATAAGGGCTGTTCGACGGGTGACCCTTGAAACAGGAATTTTGATTCATAGGCTCTGAAAGGATTTCATGTGTAGGCTTGCAGGGGAGTTCACAAGGCTTCGCTTACTTGTGTGACTTGGAGCTTGCAGGCGGAGACTTGTGTGCTTGTTTGCATTCAGGACCCTAAGGGTTTGGGTTTAGGGTTTAGGGTTTAGGGCCCTAAGCCCTAATCCTTAAACCCCAACCCTGTTTAAGAAACCCTGAACTTGAACTGTGTAGAGTTGATGGTAGGCTGACTGTGCCAAGCTTTGGGTTTCTAAGTGCATAGATATTGCCCGAAAGGGGTCCTAAGTATCTAAGGGAATATACTGGGGATTCTATAGGGATTATATGGGGATATTGGAAAAGAAAATGGAAACTTCTATTTAGGGTTTAGGACTCAGGGTTTAGTTCTATATGCACAAAGTAGGGTTTCTAGTAGGAAGTCACCACATGTGTCGGGTCAGCCTGCCACCCTATATGTAATTGGTCCTGTTTAGGTACCTACTTCGGGATCAAACTGCAATAAACAGTACCCACTGTGTCAAAGTCTCAAGTCGTTAGTCTCCTTGATATAATCAGAAGTTGTGAAGCAGTAGTCGGGGCTGGAAAGTAGCATCAGTAAGTTTTGCCAAGGCCACGAAAACTATAACCAATTTGCACGCCTGACAATAGCAGCACTGCCAAGAGAGGAGCGATAGCAGCAGGAGTGCGATGATTGTATTTCCATGTTGCCGTGGTTGCCCTTCACTCTGCTTACTGGTGGTTTGTAGGGAATACAGCCCCTGTATAATCCTGATAAGTACTCCCTGGATCTCTATGGCTCCTAGTAAGTTACACGGCTGGGCAAATTATGGCTACCTCACCATACCTTCCCACAAATCGTCGTCCATGCAGAAAACTGTCCCGATTGCGGCCAGGGTTTACGGGGTTAGGGTTCTGAAATGACTATAGCATGGCCACTTTGGGTGCCTTTCTCTGGAATATGTTTGGCGCACAGTGGGTCCCGGAATTAGGCACCACGGCTAGGTATAAGCGGCTTTCAAGCTAGCATCTGGCCAACCTATCAATAGGGGAGGGTCTCAAAATTAGGTACGCTTGTAATGAGGATCTAAACCCTAAACCCTAAACCCTAAACAGCGTGGTATAGGAGGGGACCTTGATTTTGAGGATCTCTGACGTATACTTACATGCATCTTTTACGCGGGCTACCCTGAAAGAACTCCAGGACCAGACTCCTTTCTAACATTCGCCTAGCTTACTGGGGTTAGAAGGGAATAAGGGAATATATTATGTATTATGTAGGGAGTACACAGGGATTATTTTCGCTGCTTCCCTACCAACCTCCAGAAACTGTTTCCATTGCTGACAACCGCTCACAGTCTTTGTCGTCCACGGTGCGCGCAAACAGCAAAGATGCGAGAATGCCGGGTCCCCAGGGATATCACCAAAGGTAGCTCCATGCGCCTACTGGAAGTTGATGGCCATTAGGGCAGCGTGTCTTGTTTGCAAAGTATGGCTGCATGCATTTCACAACACTCCTTGCCAGGATTCTGCTTGAGAAGAGGCAGGAAAATCTGGAAAAGGTTCCTCCCCCTCTGTGGATACTCAAAGTTGCACAGGACTTTACACATTCATGTCGGGCTGAAAGCCGCTGTGTGCTTCATGCTTTGGCCGCTGCCCGCTTTTTGCTGCTGTTGCTGAGTACAGAACGAGCTCGCGCATGTCCATCTGGGTTTGGCTCCTTGCCGCAAGTGTTCTCCTCGAACTGTTCATGTAGCGTGGTTTCCAAAGCGTCACAAGTAGTTTGCAGAGCACAGCGGAGACTACGATTCACGTATATGGCCTTTGCAGCACAATGTTGACCCTTCTACGGTCAAAGCAGAGCAGCAACTGGTAAACGCAGAAAGCACATTCAGTGTGGCAGTTTTCTTGTCTCAGCAGTTGCCGGCAGTTCAGGAGGCGCAGTCGATTCCCATGCTTGTCAGGGCGTCAGGCTTCGATTTCACATTTGACTTTCGGTAGGTGAGCAGCTTGGGGCTTGGGAGGATTGCATGCCTGCACCGGAATAGAGTGTCTATGTTGTACAAAACCCTGTGCACCTGCGCTCACGGCCTTTTTGCCCCTTTCTCCGGTACCTAACCCGAAAACATCATCAAATCTGAAATGGGACTTTCCGTAAACACGTGCCCATGAAATCCGAATCATAGGGCATCCCCTATTGCAAGGACGCGCAACCCTGAGTGTCTACCTTTTGGAGACCCCGGAATCCATACATCTTTGATACTTAATACCATGCCAGGCGCCACCCTGTGCGGGCTTCTTGGGTTCACATGTTGCTTATGCTTAGGTAGGCTGTTCCTGTGGCGGCTATTGGCCAATGTTTGAAATATCGACATATCATGATCTGAAAAGGCTCCTGACACCAGTCAAAACCATAAACCAATTTTCTAGCTATCTGCTTGTCAAAGCAGTTTTCAAAACGCTGAAATTTGAGAAGCAAGAATGGGGCCTCGTCCTGTATACGTAGCTACTGTTGATGTGACATTTTCCCCGTCATCAACCCTTTCGAGCTTTGCAGGCTACACTGCACCTCATGCCCTAAACCCTACGCACGAAATTTCACAAGATGGCCTCCACCACGCTGAACAATGCCTCTTTGAACCCGTTTTTGTGCCGCGATACCTCTACGATCTGCAAGAGTACGCTTACGAACGACTCCGAAAATTGGATCATGATGACAACCAACATCCCTGCGATACCTGAGGCAATCTTCGAGAAATGAGAGTTTCTCAATAGTATCTGTATAGACTTCCTCTTAGGGACCCCCCCATAATCCTCATGTAATCCCTACACATCCCTGGAGTAGCTGACCCTAAGGGCCTTAGTACTCGTAGATAATTTGGGCGAAAAAAGATTCCCAAAAGGGACGTTGGGCCCCAGTTACATACTATTTAGGTACTTGGACCCTTGCCCAAGGGCTCCCTGTCTGTAAAGAATGCCTACATGTGGCCCCAATGTCTTAAAGTACCTACATTGGGCCATTTGGAGCCCTAAACCCTAAACCCATTCGGGAGATGGGGGGCTTCTCCCCCCAAAACCCTAAACCCTAAACCCACAGCTCCGCGAGGCCATGGATTTGTTGACACATGCCGCGGATCTGGCGATTCACCCGCTGACGGCCTGCGGGGTTTAGGGTTTAGGGGTTTAGGGTTTAGGGTTTGCCCAGGGTTTAGGGTTTAGGGTTTAGGGGTTTAGGGTTTAGGGGTTAGGGTTTGCCCAGCTGCTCTTTCGGGGCTTTCACAGGTTTAGGGTTAACCAGAGGCCCAAGGAGGGGTATGTAGTATATATAGGGCCCCCGCAAAGGGGTTCTAGGCATATATAGGGCTTATATATATATATATATTGCAACGTTACGTTGGTTTTAGGGTTTCCTTGCAGCTCCAGTTGCCTAAAGTTTTAATCTGTAAGGGTTATACTTACCATTCAGAGGGTACTTACTACTAAGACTCCAAGCAACTGCGGTTGCAGGTCAAGTCTACTGTTTAGGGTTGGTAGGGTAGGGCAATGAAGGATACGTGTCTTGGAACTTATCAGTCCCTTAAATCTGAAACGCTCCACTGTCTCACCCACCTTAAGCCCAAACCCTCAATCCTAAACCCTAAACCCTAAATCCTGAATTCGACCTAGTCTCAGCTCTACAGCTCTAGGGCCCCGGGGTTGGAAAGTTACTGGCTTCCTGGTTTGATGTACTAGGGTGTTTTTGGATTTTGGTAGTAGTAACTGTAGTGAGAGTTTAGGTGAAGGATATTGTTACGACGTACATGTTATTAGGTACTTGGACCAGTGGTTGTTACAAATTTCCATTCCCTCATCATACGTGCGAAGCACCAGGGAGTAAAGGCTACTCTGCGCCAAGGGCACCCTCAACCCGGAGCCCTTGAGAAACCCCGGCCCTACGGCCTTCAATGCATTAAGCCCCTGTACCTCTACGCCCGTAGTCTCTTCAATCTAAAGGTCCCTCAGCCCTCAACCCTTTACAAATTGAACCTAAACCCTATATTATAATCCTAAACCCTAAGCCCTGACAAGAGGCTTGGCCCCTGATGGGGGATGCAGAAGCCACGGAGGGTGCGGTGCCAGGCAGAGAGTGTCTTGGGATCTTGCAAATGAGGCTTTTCGGGTTTGGGTAGGGTTTAAGGGTACCAAGGCAAGGGGTGTCAGCGGGTTAGATGGTCGATGATAGGGCCGACTTTCGGGCTTGGGGTTTAGGATCTACAGTTCATAACTACTTTTAATTAGAAGGTACATAGAACTTTACGTGCCCGGGAGTTCACGTGTACATTGGCAACAATGGCCGCCAAATGGAAAACTAAGAGCAGTATAGGCACCCTAACAGCAGCGATGCTCCCCGTGACTATGGATATTGGAGAAGGGTCCAAGGCTCGATTTGCAACACATACTACTCTGCGGTATATTTGCATTTTTACGTTAAGCCGAGCCAGGGGTGCAAGACCGCAGATTTTCATAGTATTCCCAGAGGAACCAGCATGATCCAGAGGACCCGACTGCTTTAGGGCGTGCGGGTTGGGAACTCACAACAGGTTTCGGGAACAAAGGGTTCGGAGAATCAGGATAGTAGCCGAGTGAAAGCCAAAGTATCCAACAAGACAACACGCCTGCTCTTGTTCAAACCCTGAGCTTCCAGGAGCTTATAGTATGGGACTAGACCTTGGTCGTAGAGAAGCATGCTAGACCAACCCAGGTGGGTAAATTAAGAAAAACGATCATAACCCATTACAGCCATTCTCGGAGACTGTAGGATTAGTACCTGGCCAGAATTTGTGCTTCCCCTTCCCAAGAACCCTAAACCCTAAAGCCGAATCCCTCAATAAGCCCTGAATGGTTTAGGGCTTAAAGTGTGGCTCAATCTGATGCAGGAGGCATGTCCCTTCCCAAAGGGGTCACACCCGTGGAAGCTGGCATCGTGGCTGTGGTAGCTGGAGCCCTAGCTGTCATTTCCTGGACCAATTTTTAGAGGGGTTATAGGGTCCATATAAGAATATTTGCCTGGCCTCCGAAACTATTTAGAATGTGGGAGAATCGCCAGTTGTCCATGTTTTTATGGCTTGGGCGATTATGTTTACCTAGTTTTGGGGTTGAAGTTGCCGTTCAAGGATCTTCAGACTAAGCAGCTCTTGACTGTTACCCTAAACCCGAACCACCATGGTCCCTGAACTCGACTCCCTAAACCCTAAGCCCTAGATCCGAATCCCTAAGCCATAATCTTTTTGGTACAAGGTGCCGACTTGGGTTTACATTGTAGTTTGGGGGAAGGCTTCCTGATCAGGCGAGTTAAGGTTTAGGGTTTTCGGGCTTAGGGTGTAGGGTTTAGGGCTTGGGTTTGGGGGCTTAGGGCTTAGAGTTCAGGGTTGATCGTTTGCGGTTTGGGACGTAAGCAGCATATCAATAAAGAAAGTTTCAATGGGGAATGAAATGGAAACTGGGATTGTGCAAGGCATTACGGGGCTCATATGCGAGTTGGTCGTTGGGGCCCTATTACCAGTACTGGGCTTTCAAGATGTTGTTTGATATAGGAGCCTGTATACCCGCCAGTAGCATTCCCTAGCACCCATTGTATAGTGATAGCAGAATGCACCTAACCCTAAAGGTCCAAGTACCTAATAATCATATACTTACCCAAAACCTGTGCTATAATTACTATTACCTAAATCCCAAGTACCAAATTTTTGGGTACATGGACCCTAAACCCTAAACCCTACATACCCCTACATAACCCTATATATCCCTTTAAAGGGATCTAGGGCTTCCATCTGCTTAAACCTCCAACAACAGTAACCCTAAACCCTAAACC
>CAJNIZ010002514.1:20367-56667 GCA_905231905.1 Symbiodinium pilosum
GGGGTCCTGAGAGTCCCTAGGATGTTGTGGGCCCTTGCGCCCCTGCACCTCACGTACTACACCTCGCAGCTTGGGATGGATCAGCTCCCGCCGATGGGAGACTGAGACCTTCCGTTTCCGCGACAACGTGAACAGGTTTTACAGCTACATCATGGCTTCTCCGACGTTGCGGGTGCTTGCTCGGTTGCAGGATCCCTCGCTCAAGATGACGACCAGCACGTGCCGGTAGTTCTGTTTGGTAGTTCTGATTCAGATTCTAAGTTGTAATGACAACTGAGAAGAAAAACAGTCTCCTGACTGGGCACGAATGATAATTTTCATTACCTTTATTTAAAGAAGCATAATTAAGCAGGAGCCTTCGGGGGAATGGGCATAGAGGGGGTTGGCGAGGTAACCCCGCCCCTAATCGGTGGTGCTAATCCTTATAAGCGTAGAAACATACAACATAATCCCGGTTTCAATGTTGTTGTCAATTTTCTTTTCCAATTGATTCTCCAGTATCGGGGTAATGTCCTCATCTGCTCCCTAATCCTAAACCCCAAACCCTAAATAACCTGAAACCCTCGCCTCAAGCTCTAAGCCCTAAGCCTGAAACCCAAAACCCTCAACCCTAAACTCCACACCTTAATCCCTAAAACCCTCAATCCTAAACATCAAACCCTTAGATAATATAGTCGTTTCGATTTTTCCAGTATTCCCATACACCCCAACATTATACCCTAAAAACCCCTATATGATCCCCATAACCTCCACCTTCAGCATTATATCATACAGTACTTGTAGTGTCCATTTTCTTATCCATTATTACTATTTTTCACCCCACCTGAACCCTGAACCCTAAACTCTAAATAGTCCATTATCCTTATATAACTCTAAGACTCCTATATCACCCCTACAAACTCTGATGACGACCAAGGTGACAGCTGAAATCCTCGTGGTTGCGGTCGCTTCTTCGCTCACGTCGATGATTCGAGGTGGCCTGACAATCCCCAACCCAGAGGGTCCATGTACCCAATAATTAGGTCCCTTTAAAAGGGATATATAGGGACATATAGGGTGTATGGTTTAGGGTCTATGTACCGAATAATTAGGTACTTGGGATTTGAGTAATAGTAATTATCGTAGAGGTGTTGGGTAAGGTACTTGGACCCTCAGGGCAAGGGTCCATGTACCAAAATGGGCCCGTGGTGGTGAAAGGGTTTCGGGTTTAGAGTGTAGGGTTTAGGGTTTAGCGTTAGGGTTAGGGGGTAGGTATCAGGATTTTACAGGGCTATATAGGGGTATAATGGGATGTTATAGGCTTTTTAAAAGGGATATCTATGGGGATATAGAGGCTTGAGGGTCCATGCGCTCAATTTTTGAGTCTCTTTAAAGGGGATATAGGCGTAGAGAGGGATATGAAGGGATGTAGAGTGTTCAGGGTCCATGTATCCAATAATTGGGTCTCTTTAGCAGGGATATATAGTGACATACAGGGTTTAGGGCCCATGTACCAAACAAGGGACCATGTACCAAACAATTGGGCCTCTTTAAAGGGATCTATGGGGATATGCAGGATTTAGGGCTCATGTATCAAAGACTTGGGCCTTTTAAAGCGATATACAGGACTATTCAGCGTGTATAGACCAGGTACTCAATTCTTGGGTTGTCGTTTTTGACGCATCAAAGCTGCCATGCTTGTAACTGTCATGACTTTTAGCTCTTTGTGTTTTCGTCGCGTCGCGAAAGTGCCAAAATTCACAGGAATGGGGCCCCTGGCATCGTGATCCTTGTCCCTGTCATCACTTGTGGACCTTTGCGCGGTCTTTGCGTCTGAAAAGTGAAAACAGTCACAGGGAAGGGGCCTCCGGGGTCGCGATCCTTGTAACTGTCGTCACTTTTAGCCTTCATGCCTTTTATACCGGGGCTATAGCGCTACTCAGGCTCTATCGTAAGCTGGCACTACATCCCAGGAACCTCTAAAGAAACTTGTGGCCAACATCATTAGAAGAATTAGGGGAACAGCATTAGAAGAAGTACTGCGCGATATGAACGAGAACATCTACAAATACCCCCAAACCCTTAGTATACCACCAGAGCCACAGGGACCACAGGGGGATGGGGGGGAGAACCACCAACACCACAGGACCACAAGAACCACAGGGTCCACAGAAAAGGGGGGACCCATACCAGGGGGGGAGGTGGGGGGGCAGTAACCCTGGATCATATATCAGGATATACAGAGCTTACGGATCAGAGGCCCAATAATTTGGCATTCGAATTTTAGGATTAGAAGCTGAATTTGTAGTACAGGTTGTGGGAAGGTAGGTGAGTAAAGGGGACCTGGACCCAGGAAGAATTGTCTTGAACCCCAACGGTGCCTCAGTATCTTGTAGAACAAGGCCGGTTTTCTAGGGTAGGAATGAGTCATATGGTTTGGGGTTAGTTGAGTATCCACGCTAAGGGTAGGTCATGTAGATTCTTCAAACCTTGGGTTCAGCACACACCTGCAAAGTCTGCCTAGAGCCTCGTGAAACGCGGATCAGAGCTACCCTTGTTTGAGTTCTGAGTTGGGTACTGCCCCCACTCTCTAGCAGTTGGATAGTGTTTAGAATATGGATGTATAGAGCCCTTAATATGGCCCATAGTATAGACTGTTACAGGGTGGGGGGGGAGGGTGGGGGTGGTACCCATGTTATCAGCACAGAAACTCTACATAGAACTACATTCCGGGCTACCCAACTTTTTGCAGGCCTAAGATCCCCTCCCCTAATATTGAAGCCCCGCACTCTTGTGGTATATGTACTATGGCACACTGGGAATATTGAATAAGAGGGTGTGGGGGGGGGGGGGTAAGATGATGAACCCTAAAACCCAAATCCTGAATCCTAAATCCTAAACCCTAAACCGTAAATCTGAAACCCTAAATCCTAAACCCTAAACCCTAAATCCTAGACCCTAAACCCTAAAGATGAAGCCCCAACGAAACTTCCAGGTGCTTTGTTTGTTCTGGCCGGTGAGCGCATTGTGTGCGAGTTGAGGAAGCAGGCCAGCTTGGATATGGGTTTAGGGTTTAGGGTTTGGGGCTTTTAGTCCCCCTTAAGTAGATAGAATATAGATTTTAGGGTTCAGGATTTAGGGTTCAGGGTTTGGGGCTTCTAGTCCCCCTTAAGTAGATAGAATATTAGGGTTATGTTAGGGCTTTATAGGGATGATGGAAAAGAAAATGGAGACTGCTATTTAGGGTTTAGGCTTTAGGGTCTATAGTCCCCCTGAAGAAGATCGAATATGGCTTTGGGTACATCATAATAAGATTCCCATCTACCCCATATTCTACCTACTCAAGGGGGACTATAATCAAGGTGTACCTGGGGCCCAACTGCCCATGTTTGTAGGGACCCGATAGCTAACTGCTCATGGCTGGGGTTCGGAAACGGGAAGCGGGTCCTGGGGACTAGCTCCGGACAGTATTTCTTCATGGACTACTTCATGGGTCCGTTCCGGCCAATTCCAACCAAGCAAGAGCAAGCTTCCTACTTGAAGGTAGAACCAAGGTGTTTAGGCATATTTGTTTCTGGATTACTTCCTAGAGCCATTCCGGCCAATTCCAACCAAGCAAGAGCAAGCTTTGTACTTGAAGGTAAATTCGAGGTGTTTACGTCATCAGGTCTAGGCTGAGAAGATAATGATTTCAAACTTACCTGGACGCTGTACAGGCTCTTTACTTCTTGGGATTGTGCCCTCAATTCTTGAAGGGTACACCTAAACAAAGGTAGGACATCCAGAGTCCACGTTAGAGTTTAGGGTCTACCTAGACTTCCCATATACAGTATATTCCCATATTCCCTACTACACCGAAACCCTGAACCCTGTAATATTTTCCCATATTCCCTGCTAAGCCCCAGTAAGTGAAAGGAGGGGTTAGGCTTGACGGATTCGGGTTACACCACTCGGGGCTCCGGCGTTGTTGTCTTTTTGTTAGTGGATTAGGGCGCTTGAGGGTTTAGGGTGTAGGGCTTAGGGTTATGGATTAATTAAGGGTTCAGGGTTTATGGGGACCTCTTCCGGGGCTTTCAGGGTTTGCCAATTGTCTGTTACCTCATTGGTTCACCCACTCCTCCCAACCATCCCTGCAGGTTCCCTCTTAATTAACCTTTATTTGGCGAATTATCCCGAAATAGCCTCAATTGATGGGGGAACCTAGGGGAGGTAATACGTGTACTCATGATAAGCTACCCACCTCAGGAATCCTACGACCTTCGGTCAGACGTGTGTCTTCCTGATGTGGGCCAATAGGTGTCCTCGGAAAGTTTTGGAGCCCAGAAGTAAACACCCAAACGATCCACGTAGGTCTATGGTATACCTGGGCCCTACAGTAGGTATATGGGAACCTCTCCATGCTCTAAGTATATATTCTATACCTACACGGACCCTTCGGGACAGGGACCCCGTGATGAGGGGCCCATGTTGGCGGGAAAAACTGTGCTGTCCGTGGGCGGCAGCTTCGTTGGTAGGAAGGAGGTGCCTGAGGCAAGCTGTACCCCTAGATAGGGAGTAAGATGTGGCCCTAGGGATCCACAAAACCCAATGCAGTTACTGTTTATAGACATTGGGGCCCGATGTAGGCATTAGATTTTTGTAGACGTTGAGCCCCGGGGTGGCTTCTCAGCAGCCATTGAAGTTTGGAACTTTTTAGGGTCTAGGGTTTGGGTTTAGGGTTTAGGGTTTAGGGTTGGGTAGATATAAACAGAGCCAGAAGCACTAAAACCTGGGGTCCTCACTGGCTACCAGTTTGGTTATTTGCCTTGTAACTCCGAATAATTACCTATGAGCCTCCAAGTGCAAGTTCCTAAGGTCAATACTTCAGACCCGGAAGGTGTGATCTATACTGCTGGTCAGTTGAGAGAAAGTGAGTAGACACCCTTTTGTTACGGTCAATTGCCCACATAGACTGGCTAGTAGATCTCCACACGAGCTTCCTCCCGTACATCTAATTGCAAGAGTATTTCCTTGTTAAGTGCCAGAACTAGATGATGAAGAAGGTCCCTGTTGAGTCTTTCCCGAACGGCTGTGTAAACGCATGTAGCCCTGTGAAAAAGATGATACTAGCCTGGTAGGGCCCATTGTGGGGTATGGGCAACAGGCCCCACATCCCTCTCAAAGCCTGCAGAGCTTGACGACCACTTGGCAGGGAGACTTTAGGGTTTATAGACTCTCAAGCCTAAACCCAACACCCATTGAATCCCCTTTGGCCTCCGTGTCATCCCCACAGACATTCCCCCCAGATCTCTAAGCGCAGGGCCATCTCGAGCAGACCAAATCCTGAACGCTGTAAGTTGAAAGCTTAGGGTTTAGGGCCCTAGACCCCCTAAGCACCCCCTATAGAACCCAAATACTGAGAAACAGGACCTAGTAGACTATTGCTGCATGTTAAGAATCACCAACATATTGTGTCCCCTGTCATCCGCATATAAGTCTAGTATCATATACCTCCAAACCCTGTTGCGGTGAAACAGGCTCCTACATTACAATTATTACAATCTCGGCAAAGCGCCATATAAACCCGGTGTCCATGTGCGTTGCCTCTTTTTGTTTACTGACTTGCCCACACTGTCAGGAACCTTAAGCCCTAGATATTCCAGAGTAAGCCCTATATATCCATACATGAACCCAAATAGTAAGTGAACTTGATGGCCCAGAACAGCCATTATTCTACATGCCTTCGGGGTACAGGTGTATATTTTCATGTGAACCCTCAACCCTAAACCCTAAATCCTAAACCCTAAACCCTAAATCCTGAACCCTGATAGTTTCCCAAAGTAGGGGAATCCTACCACCGACTCCAATATGCAATGATCCTTTTTGTGGCGAACCGCAAAACGCTATTAATTCAATTACAGGAGAGGAGTTATCATATAGGGGCCTTACAAAAGTCTCATGGCCCCGTATATAACTCTGCATGGTCCCTATACGCCCCTCATAGATCCCTGTTATAAACTCCCCCCCTTGGGAACTACGCCCCTGTAGTTGGTCCTAAAACCCTAAACGCTAAATCCTATCCCTCACGCCCTTAGGGTCCAAGTACCTAATAATCATATACTTACCCAAAACATGTACTATAACTACCATTACACAAATCCCAAGTACCTAATTATTATTGGGTACATGGACCCTCTGGGTATGAACCTTACAACCCCTTTGACTCAATCCTATCCTGCAGGTTTTCCGGGCATTGCTTCGCCAGGAGATCGCCTTCTTCGATGTGCAGACCACCGGGGTCCCAGGGCAGTTTAGGTTTCAGCTTTTTTGATTCAGGGGGTTAGGGTTTAGGGTTGGGGGTGTAGGGAGGTTGACGGATTCAGAGTTCAGGCGTTTTTGGTTTATGCGGGTGTGGTGTTAGGGGTTTAGGGCTTTCCCTGGACGTTCAAGGACTGTAATCATATACGTCCCCAGAATCTGTATTACAATTGGCACCCAAATCCTAAGTTCCCAATTCTTTTCGTTCATGGAGCCTGAACCCTAAACCCTATACACCCCTATACACCCTTATATCTCCTTATACATCCCATATATCTCTTTTAAAGGGACTTAATTTTTGGGTACATGGACCCATAAAGGTCCCAGGAATATTGTCCCTATAGAGCCCAAGGCAGCCCTTTAAAAGCGGTAACGGTTAGGGTTAGGTGGACCCAACACCCAGTAATACTGACTCTAAAGGATGATAAGGATTATATTAGGCTCCTATTATTGGTTTAGGGTTTAGGGTTTAGGGTTTCCTATTATAACACTATTACAGGGTAGGGGGTCCTCCTAAGGCTAGGGTTTTTGGATTCAGCGCGCTTGCTGAACAGCCTTGGTCCCTTTCGTGGGCTACGGATGTGTTAGGCTGATTGTTACTTGTAGCCCCAAGGCATGTAGGATAGGGCTCCATTTCAAGGGGCTTTAGAGCTTATATAGGTATATATCTGCCTAAATTATGTAGAATAAGATTGTGGGCAATTGTTTGACCTACTTTTGGGCTTCGGGTGCTGGCCCCAGGCAAACACAGGGTGTAGGGTCGAGAGTTTCGGACGGCTTGTTTGTACCTCGTGCTGGGGCTCTGAAAGCAAGGACCTCATTTTCGGGAGAGGGTAGGTAAGGCATGAATGTAAGAAACACTCATCAGTAAGAGGTAATGTAGTGGCAGAAGCAATTACCAGTGTCATGGTACTAGGCACATTGGCTAATTGTGGTATTGGGTACCTCATTCGGCCTGAAAATGATATTGGTAACTATTTAGGCCCCCACACTACAATCCCTACAAACCCTTGCTCAAATCCATTTCCATGTATACCTAATTTTCTATGTTCTTTCCCATTTGATTCTCCTGATTGGGGCAGTATATGAAATTTAGAAACCCTAAGCACCTAAACCCCTAACCCCCCTTCACTCTTCCATGCCAAGCCCGCAGACCGCCATCCACAATGCTATTCAGACTTCAAAGCACGTTCAAAACGGGGCATAGATCCGAAATCACCTCCGCAGGCGTAAGTGGGTTGCCCAAAGTCTCTGTTTTTGCAAATACCGCGGATCCAAATACCCAAGCCCTAAATCCAAGAGATCCTTGACAGGCATTGGTGTCCCGGTTGACGAACGACACCGGCACTTTGCAGAATGCTGCGACTTGCCTGATGACGTGCATCCTTGCAATTGCCTCATCTTGTTTGTTTTTGGTTGGGGGGATCCCGAGGTTCTGCAATGGGGATATAGAAGCATTTCAGGTTATCAATCGAGGGCAGCCGCAATTTAGGAAAAGTATCTTGTTTGTTTCTGGTGTTTGCAGTTGCTGTGAGAGCGCTTCAGATATTACCACTCAGCAGGGGTTGAAGTAGCGTTTTAGGGTTTAGGGTGGCTGTGGCAGTGCCAGAGTACTGGCTGTTGAGGTAGTTTCGCGGGCTGAGGCGGGTGTCTGGGACATCGTAAGAGCAGCAGTGATACCCCCAAACCCTAAACCCGAAATCCTAAACCCTCATAACAGGAACAGTAGTAGTAACAATCAGGACTCCCGGGAACTCCCCATGTAGGACAGACCCTCTATCAACCCCTGGATTCCAGTGTATAAGGGATGTAGGGATTATATAGGGTCATCTAAGGATTGTATGGCGATAATGGAAAAGAAAATGGAAACTGTTATTTAGGGTTATAAGGGTTTAGGGTTTCGGGTTTTCTCTTGCACGGAATTCTTCTTAGGGGGTTAAGATCCGCCATATGAGGCAGTCTCCAAACCATTAACCCTCAACCCAGAATTTCTGCTGGTAGGGGTGGACGGGTCCCCCTAAACCCTAAACCCTAAACTCTGGGTCATCGGCAGCAGCAGCATGACTACTCTTACTTTCCAGTCTGGCCTCACCATGGTCATCAAACGACAGCATTTGGGGTTTAGGGTTTAGGGTTTAGGGTTTAGACAGCATTTATAGCACATGTACCTGGGTTGTCCATACTCCAGAGAGCAAAAGCTGGGTTGGCCTTTGGAATATTTTCTCTTGTCGGTTTCACCAGGACCCTATATACTAATTTTTCAAAGGGCTCTAAAGGCCAAGCAAGAAAAGCGTCCTAACCAAATCCTCAAACTACGCAGTGGGATTTCCCAAGACTGGGAGTACCATCTTGGGGATCCCAGTACTAAGGACTCTCATATTTTGGGGTCTAAATTGGTGTCCCCTTATTTCGGGCAAATGCCACATAAGCAAGCCTGAATCTCCAAGCGTCCAATCTTTGGTCGTTGAGGCGAGCTCCAACATCTCCATTTTCCTGCGCAGTAGCGCTAGTCTGCTGCTATCCGTGATTGTGATGCTTGTGACCCGGATCATGTTTGTGGGTTTTGAAGACGTCCTCGGGAAGGGAACTTATGGAATGAGTTTATTTCGTGTCCGGGATGTGTTCATCATAGACATAACGTAGTTGGCCCTGCAGCGTAAGGAATCAGTCAGTTTTTTTTGTTTCGTGACTTCCCCATGAGGGTGCAGCTCTTTACACGGAGGTCCGGAAATTGTCATAACACACGCGGCGAACTGTCAGATGTTCTTGCAAACATAGCAGTGTTGTAAGCAACACTGTGAAGGAGGGATTTTTTGTGGAATGGCCGTGTCTTTGTACTCAGCATGTTAGCTTATCTAGGGACCTAGCAAGGACATTTGCTGCACCGCATCGCACTGGCCTATCTCACATCTACCGTTGGTGGTCACTACCGCAAAATCTTATCTAGAATCTCCGTCAGTTGGAGAAGCTGGGCCTGTTGTACGCATACTTTCCTCGTCGAGTCATAGATTAGCAGATATGAAGCTTTCCCAAAGGGTCCATGCAGGTATATGGTATATACTTGGGATCCAACGTAGATATATGGGAAACCCTGCGAGCCCCAAGTACATACCATTTACCTGCATGGACCGCTTTGTTATACATCATGAAATCCGAAAGAGGTCAGTTCCCTTGGACATATACAGTACTTGAGTCTTTCAGAGAGTCGTAGTTGCTGGCTGTTCTCAAAACTATTGGCCCCCCTTTTTTGGGTTATAGGTTATGTAACGGCACCTCATATTTAGGGGTACCAAATTGGGACCCTAATTTTGGGAATTACCCAAAAGCCTGCTAGACTCCAAAGCAGAAACTATGCCAAACCGCAGGGGCTGTAAGCACAGCTAAGGAGACCTAAGAAACCTCAAGCGCCGGTAAACCCCCCTGCAACCTCCATAAAGGATATAGATTTTTGGATCCTATATACCTAAAGGTCCCAAGCCATAAGAAAGAAGGGACGTCTGAGAAGTAGGGAAGGACAAAATGAGTAGTATTTTATTTGGGGATATTATGGTACCGAATATAGAGTAAGATTATATCCTCCTTTTGGGGTATAGTATTTTATATCAGGAATATTATCTTACTAGGTTTAACTACAAAAGATGCTACTCAAATGGTTTTGCTACTGTCGCCACTGGTTCTCAGTGCGGTGGTTCTTGCTCACGGGAGGCAAGAGCCTTCAGCATATACAACCCTTCACCCCATTCCCCTAAAGCCTAAACTCTAGATAGTAGTTTGCATTTTCTTTTCCATTATCCTTATGTATCCTTATAACCCCTATGCCTATATGAGAAAACCCCTAAACCCTAAACCCTAATTAATCAAGCCTTAAATCCTGAAACCCTAAATCCGCCTTTGCCGAGGTGACCTCTTGGAAACTCACGCTGGCCATGTTGGTGACTGTGCCAGTGGCCGCCTGACTGCAGTGTGCTTTGATGGCTCAGGGTTAAAGACTGGATCAATGTTAGGGATCCTTTATACTTTTTGGGGTATGGGATTCCTTATATTTATGAGAAAAAGATCCTTTTTTCTTCCTGTGGTAATGTGGGCCAAGAAGAGGGGTTGTAGGGATACATAGTGGTATTCAGGGAGACATAGGGGCATCTGGGGATTTATAGGGCTTATGCTGTGGGTTTTTGGGGCTTAGGTTTACGGGTTACACCCCCCGCCAGATACCTGGCATGAAGCCCCAGATGGTCTCCTGTTTAAAAGACCGCTGCTTTTTGCAGGCACTGTTTTGGGCTTCCATGCTGGTTTGACGAGGGTGAGGTGTTGGGTGTACAGTGTAGGGATTGGTAGAGGTTTGCGGGGCTAATCTTAGATATGTATAAGCATGTGGTGTTTACAGGTTGCATGTACAAAGGTCGCAAGAATGTAAAGGGTGGTTCTTACTATTGCAGTGTTGTCATCTTCCTGACAGTTGCTGGTCCATGATCGTAAAGAATGAGTGCTTGGGATTTTAGACTTACCTAAACCCCCAAAGTAGGTAAAATAATGGCCCAAAATCCCTAAATCTAGCCCCAAAGGCCATTATTCTACATGGTTTGGGGGTCCAGGTAGTAACTGCCGAACACCTTAGGGTCGCGATGTGAAGCCACCCGGAGCCTGATCCTAATCAAGTACCCATTATTAAGCCCCAAAATCTATTAGGGATCCCTTTAAAGGGGTTTATAGGGATATTGGGGTTTATATAGGGATAATGGAAAGAAAATGGAAACTACAGGGATTATATAGGGATTGTATAGGAATTACATAAACCCTGAGCCCATTATCAAGGTTTAAGGTGTGGAGCTGGGGAGGTTACAGAGAGGGATGTCGGGTGGCCGTCCTGCGGTAGCACACACTCCTCCTGTTCGATAGGACACCCGGACACTCGAAAACACGGAACGCGAAGACTACTCCTTTCCCCACTACTAGACCCACTAAAACTGCTTTCTGGCTTCTACATTCCATAATTATAGCATTTATCATTGCTGCTAGTACTATTGCTATTACTACTGCGAGCAGATGGGGTTCGTGTTACATCTAGCTCCCTGAACCGTAGACCCTCACCTTTAAGCTCGGAGCAGGTCAGCATTTTGGCCGTGTTCATGGGCCAAATATCGCGTCGTGTGAGCAAGAAGTACCAGGATGAGACACTCGAGCTGGGTTTTGGATCATGCAAGCTCATCATGGAGGGTTTGTAGAGTGTAGGGTTTAGGGTGTGCTGTTTCTGGATGTGGTATTAGTTTTGCTCCTCCGTGCCCAAGTTATTGTCCACCCGTGTTTGTTTTAGCATGTGTTTTGAAGGTGCGTGTGTGTGTGTGCGTGTGTGTGTGTGTGCGCGCGCGTGTGTGTGTGTGTGTGTGTGTTTTGTTGTTGCATGTGTTTCTGTTTTCGATGTCCTGCCGGGGCTAGACTGTTCAAGGGTATACAGTCTACGGTTTCCCATCTGAGGGTTTCTTATTTTGTGTGCCAGAGACGGCTGCGTAGAGTATCCTGGAACGGAATCTACTGGGCTGGTTTTAGGAGGACAGAGTCCATGTGGCTGAGGGCTTCGTGATTACTAGGTTCCTTGTTTTTTGTGTGTCTCTGCAATTACAGAGCCGTAGTTTTGAATGCTCAGACCACTACGTTGTGTAGGATGAGGCTGTTCTGCCTGCTGTCATTGTTTTCTTTCACAAGCTGCGTGCTCAATTGTACTGGTCCCGAGTGTCCATGTGCCCAATAGTTAAGGACCTAGGATTTGTGTGTACAAGTAATTGTTGTAAGTTGGTATAATCCCTAAACCCTATATATCCCTATAGAACCCCATATAATCCCTATAGCCCCTGTCAAAGGGACCCGTAAAAGTTTGGAGGAAAGTAAAGTATAGGAGGCAGGGGTGTCCTAAACCCTAAATCCTAAATGGGGTACTCATGCCTAGGTCCCAAAGCCCGGAGTCCATGCCAGGCAAAATGTATCTGAGACGTCAACAGGCCCTCGGATGTAGTGCAGAGGGCACACGGTTTAGGGTTTAGGTCCTAGATTCCTGATATATACCGGATAATCATGGTATAGGGTACTTCATTCTGACTTGAAAATGGCATTGGTAATCCTATGGCCCAAACAGTAGTGGAGAGGGGGGTTAGGGCACTCAGGGTTCTTTAGTAGTTTTGCACGTCCAAATGTGCCCGACCATACCCCGACCAATCCTCTTTGGTCAGCCCTTCCAGGCCCACCCAATGCGCCCCTAAACCCTTAACCTCCTTAACCATACGGATTTAGGGTTTAGGGTTTAGGGTTCTTCACCCCTCAAAGCCTAAACGCCTAAACCCGAAACCGACCCATTTCAGCTAAAGCAGCCCACGAACCAAGGACAGCGGAAGTTGGTAACTTGGCCTCTGAGACCTTCGGCAATCTTCGCACCGTCCGTGCCTTCAGCTCTGGGGAGAAACTCATGGACAAGAAATACTGTGCCATGGCCCATGATCACAGGGTTTAGGGTTTAGGGTAGCGTTGGTAACTGAGATGCTATGCTTCCCAGTAGTGAGTAAGAGCATACCCTCCTTGGGGTATGATATTGTAGAAGAATATGTAGTCTTGGTTCTACCACCCAAAAAATGACTCATATGTGCCTCAGTTTTGGAAGAGGAATAGGGCCCTGGAGTAGATACTAGTCGCTACTTATGTGCAGGATATGGGGAGTGACGACATAACATTCAGGCTTCTATATGAACATGCTTGTGTGCCAATGTGGAAGTGCTTAGATCGGTGCGAGGGTTAACACGCGTGTTCTACCCATACGAGTTACAGTCCAAACTCCTTTAAATGGGGTTGTGTAGGGGGTATTCTAGGGGTTATTAAGGGGGATGGTAGTTTAGACCCTAGACCCTAAACCCTTATAATAGGGGCTATTAAGGGGGGATACTCGGAGTGTAGACCTTGCACTCTAAACCCTAAGATGTGGGCTATGAAGGGAAATGCTAGGAGCTAAGACCCTAAACCATTGTAAACCTTATAATATGGGCTGTATTAAGAGGGCTACTAGGAGTTTGGACCCTAAACCCTATATCACAGGGCCTAGGGGCTGTTAAGGGGGATACTAGGAGGTTAGACTATAGCTCATATACCTGCTGCCATGGTGATTCTGAAGGAGGGGGGTTGGTCAGAGGGCACCTGATTTGGGGGCTTCCTAAAATTAGGGGTACCATTTTTGGTGTCCTTCAGGGTTTGAGGTTTAAAGTCCCAAATGCCATTCAAATTTTCAAATTTGGGCCCTAGAATTGCTTGAGTCCTTTGACATTTAGGGTTACAGTAGGCTTTGCGGAAGTTTATGAGTGATTGTATACTTGGAGCTTGAAGAGTAGGTATCAGCTGCAGACTTAATTTAGCCTGTAGGGTGTGGGCTTCCATTCTTAGAGGGTACAAGGCTATCTTAACCTGCGAAGCCATGCTGGAAAGTGTTTCTATCAAGAACACACTCAAAAGTTTGTTCTGTTGCCTATGGGCCTACGTACAGTTATCCATCTCTAACCGCAACTAGACCTTGAATCCTAAACCGCCTAAAATCTACACCCTAGACATATCCCTACATTGTCCCTGTGTACTCTTAGGGACCGAAATTCCAAACAGCCTTCCCTAAGGGTCCAAGTACCTAATAATCATATACTTACCCCAAACCTGTACTATACTTACTGTTGCCCAAATCCCAAGTACCTAATCATTGGGTACATGAACCCTAAACCCTAAACCCAACATAGCCCTATATATCCCTATATATCCCCTTTAAAGGGACCTAATTATTGGGTACATGGACCCTTTGGGTTTCTGAACTTGACAGGTGCTGCCAGTGATCTGGTCTACCGCTACGGAAGGCAGCGGTCGATGATTTACGGAGCATGGTCTGGCGTAGCCGGGGGCTTACTTTGAGGGCTTTTAGGGGTTTAGGGTTTAGGGTGAGGGTGTGGGGTTTCGAGCTCAGGGTTCGGGTTTCGGTGGGGGGTAATGTTTTTGAGGGTAGTCAGAGTCTGCCCCCAAAGGCTTTGAGGTTCAGGGTTTAGGCTCATAGCTCTGAGGGAAAGCCTAGGGAAAGCTTCGGGGTGTAAGTACCCAATGACTGTATAATATTGTCTATTTCCCCGCCACAATGTACTAGCATTACGAATACCCAAACTCCAAGTCCCCTACGTTGCAAGGCCCTCTTTGCCGGGTATCATGTTTTAGCTTTGGGTCCCTAATATAATCCAGATCATACCCTTTGAGTCTCAGAACCACGAGAGCCCACAAGCGGGATCCCCAGGGAGAGCGGCCCCTCACTAAAACAGGTCCGACGTTGTACCCTAAGCCCCTAAGCCCCTAAGCCCCTAAACCCTAAACACTCAACTCGACAACCCTAAAACTCTAAAACCCCTTACCCTAAACTCTAAAGCGGTATACGCATATAGATTGAACGCCTACACCCAAAAGCTACGGTGCCTTACAGTCCCCCTTAAGTAGATAGATTATGGGGTATGTGGGGATCTTGTTATAATATACCCAAAGCCATATTCTATCTACTTAAGGGGGACTATACACCCTAAACCCTAGTTTTTGCTGCAAGGATTCGCTTTGGGGGGGGCTGGGAGTTTTGGATTTGGGGTTTGAGGCATAGGGGTGGATATTCTGCGGATGCCCCAAATCGCTTGTTTTTGAGAAAGCCTCATGTAAGGATTTTGCATGGGCTGGTGGTAAATCATGATTTCGGGTTTGTCAATATAAAGGTGCCCTTCGGGAACCTCAACCCTACAAGCTGTATAAACCCTAAGCCACTCTAAGGGTCCAGGCAAGCATATACTTACCTCAAACCTGTACTATAGTTAGTATTACCCACATCCAAAGTGCCTAATTATAGGGAACATGAACCCTAAACCCTAAACCCTATGTCCCCCTCTATATCCGTATACTTCCCTTTCAAGGGATCTAATTATTGGGTACATGGACCCTAAACCCTAAGTATCCCTTTTGAAGGGATATAACCCCTGTTTCCATTTCATGTTCCATGTTCTTTTCCTTTAGATTATCCATTTTTGGGTATTATTTATAGACATGGAGCCCCAGGTTAAACCATTACCGAGGTTGGCATGCTGTTCTTCATTGCATTTACGATCGTGCTGCGGTACGGCGCTGGCCTCAGACACTCGTTGAAGAGAGAACGAGCAGGTTCCCAAAGGGTCCTTCTCGCATACTAAAAACCCTCCAGATTATTGTATTTGGGGCCGAAAACCCCTGTTGTTTGTGTATATGGACCCCTGGGACATGCTTCGCGCTTGGGGCTTCACGGATAACATTCTGGGAAGCAGACGCGCTGGTGTCTGCTAAGGGCAGACCCGTGGCGTTTTCTGATCTTGACATATAGTCGTACAGAAAACTCTTAGACAAAGCCCCCTGCGCACTATGTACACCTAAACCCTAAACCCTAGATAGCAGTTTCCATTTCATTTTCCACTATCCCAGTACAATATGACCATAATATTCCCCCAACAACCATAACCTTTGGGAAAGAGTTTACGGTTTGAGGTCCAGGGATCTGCATTCGGGGATTCCATCCGCGACTGAAGCCATGATCTAAAGTGATTCCCTGAAGGTTCATGTACCCAATAATTAGGTCCCTTTAAAGGGGATGTACAGGGTTTAGGGTTTAGGGTCCATGTACCCAATAATTAGGCACTTGGGATTGGGTAAGAGTACAGGTTTGGGGTAAGTATCTGATTATTAGGTACTTGGACCCTAAACCCTACATACCCTTATATACCCCTATATACCCATATATGCCCCCATATATCCCTATTAAAGGGACATAATTACATGGTTACCAGGTACTTGGACCCTTAGGTTTGTCCCTCAACAAGGGGAGCTCTGTTCCCTGCCTGTAACCCCAATCACCTACAGCTTAATAGTAAGTACCCCTTGATAACCAGGTATAGCCCATCAAACTGTAGGTACTTGGGGTCACAGGTGCACCGTAGAAGCGGGTTACGGTCTCAGTTGCGTCTTTGGTTTTGTGAAGCGATCATTGGATACTTGGACCCCTGGGACGTCTGAAGCTTAATCGAGTTCCTTGCCGATTCCTCAGCGCCCGATAATTGCGCAGGGGCTGACACCAATCAGCCTAAACCCTAAACCCTAAATGGCAGAGTCCATCTTTATTTTCCATTGTCCCAATACAACCCAAATATCACCACCAATATCCATAACTTTTCATAACTTGCCCTACCATAAGGCTCCAAATAGCCCAATGTAGGTCATATTTACAGCCTTTGGGGCCAGATGTAGACATGGAGCCCTAGGGCCGGTCTAGCACGTCTTGACCCTGGCAAAAACACGGTTTAGGGTTTAGGGTTTAGGGTCAGTAGTGGCCTTGTGCCACGGTCTGTCCATAAGCCTGAGGTTCCAAGGACCAAAATAATAGGGCTTTAAGGCCCAAATACCAATAATATTATGGCCCTAAGACCCTATTATTTGGATCCTTGGACCCTTTGGGTAAGCTTTGTGAAGACATGCGAACTTCATCTATGGACAATCCCTCCTTCCTAGCCCTCATAGGTTAGCTCCTGCTCGTGCAATTTTTGTGATCCTCAATATTAAGCAAAGTACCCACCAAGCGTTTTGCACCAGAAACCAACCTTTCTAAAGCTGGGCAACTCGGTAGCCCAACTGTCAGGCTTTTAATTTAGTATAATACTACTAGCTCCTTGGTTCAGCGTACCTATAACCCAACTGTAAGTGGTATCCATATTATGGCCCAATATTCCCATATGAGGTGGCTTGGGGGTGCTTGAATTGGCTTATAAACACACTGCTCGGCTGGCCTTTGGGATATGTAAGAACTTTCTCGTTAGTTTTATAAGGACGGGCTCTTCGGCCAACTAAGACTGATAACGGTCCGTCAAACAGAAAGCTGGACAGGTGCCAGTCTGGTGCACAGTGGAGAGATGACATCGGGCCAGTTGATTTCCTTCGTGTTGTACACAGCTGCCAGCATGCAAGATAAGAGGTGGATGACTGTGTTGGGTTAAAATGGCAGCTCAGCTTCTTCATGGGCCGTCCATTTGTCAGATCATGGATAGAGGTTCTGCCTTCTGTGAGATTCGGTGGGTCACCTTCAACGGAGGAAGGACTTGCAGTACATTACATACCTAACATACCCCGTAGCCTATGTCTGTTTGCTATTTGTGCTCCTCAGGAGTGTAAGAGATCAACGCAGGGATGGTTTCTTGTTGTGGGCGTTCAAAAATGGTTTGTATGGGCTTCCACGTCATTTGGAGGGGAGTATACTTTCCCAATAGCTCAGTGTTAGTTTTTTGTAACCTAAATAGGTGGACCTCAATATAGACCCCCCAATATGATCGTCCTCATTATGAGAGAGTCTCTGAAAAAGAACCTTTAGTCCCTACAACCCTTTAACAAATCCCAGTTTCCATGTGAGTTACTTTGTCTTTACCATTTGATTCTCCAGCCTTGGGGATAATATTCCTAAATCCTAAACGGGAGTTTCCGTTTTCTTTTCCGTTATCCCTAAACCACTAACCCACGTTCGTTCAGGAAGGATTTTTTTAGGTCCTATCCGACTAGTGGACCTACGGCACCCTGAAGCTGCCCAGGTGAGTCTGTCGGGCTCCGTCGCAATGCTTGGCAGCGTGGAGCTCAGCTGTACGCGTCGCAAGCCCAGCTGAGTGTTCAATTCGATGGGAGTCGTTCAAATCCAAGAAATTGCTCTTATGTGAACATCTCTGCTAGCTCGGAGGGGATTTGGTTGATGGGGCTCATTTTGGGCCTATCGGCTAGCATAGAGGGAGCACTGTAGGATGTAAGACAATGCATCCTGGACGGTATTACCATTGCAAGGATGTAGTCAGCTGGCTTACTTGCAGAATATCCAAGCATAGTCCGCAGCAAATCTCCTGCCCAAAAAAACCTGTGCTGTTATGACTTATGATGTTGCTTCCACCTGCAACGGCGCCGACTCCTGTAAGACCACACGAAGGCTGGTAGAACATGCGATGCCCACAAACTACTGGGTTGCCGTGAAGGAACTTAAGCCAAGATTTCATCTCAACATGCCTGTTGCTTAAAAGTTCCTGCACGTTGGCACCAACCCGCTTGACCGGTTCACAAAACATTCTCCCTG
Source organism: Symbiodinium pilosum (assembly GCA_905231905.1). Classification (NCBI taxonomy): domain Eukaryota; class Dinophyceae; order Suessiales; family Symbiodiniaceae; genus Symbiodinium; species Symbiodinium pilosum. Next base: position 38,807 of record CAJNIZ010002514.1, read on the forward strand.
AGGGTCCATGTACCCGATGGGAGGTTCCTTTAAAACAGGTAGTAAATCTTCCAAGCTAGACTTGACCTTGGACCTCGCTCAGCAATCCCCAAATAAGTCCTAAGGAACCCTGAGTTAGACCTTGTCTCCTATGATCCCTAAACCCTAAACCCGAAACCCTAAACCCTAAACCCTATAATCCCAAGCCACATCTGACCTTAGGCATCATGCCCAGCTTTGCTTCCGCCATTGGGGCCACCGTCAAGATCTTCGAGATCATCGACCGGGAACCGGTGCCGTATAGGGTTTAGGGTTTAGGGTAATTAGGGTTTAGGGTATCGCAAAAGGGGTCGAGTTGATGATTTGGTGGTGTATAGATTACCCAGAGGGTCCATGTACCCAACCATCAGGTACTTGGTATTTGGGTAAGAGTAATTAGAATACAGGTCTGGCGTCAGCATATGATTATTAGGTACTTGGACACTCAGGGTTATACCTAAGGTTAGGCTTTAGAGTGTTAGCAGCGACAGGAGCAGTGATTCCTTGAAGTAGCTCCCTGCAAAATGGTCAATAGTACGGCGAACAAAATGGATGTGTTCATGTTCTTTTCTTCGGTGATCTCTACAGGAGAGGTGCTACCTGAGGAGAGGGAACTCGTTGGGGCATTTGAACGCCAGATCTCCTTGGGTATAGACCTCGTTTGGTAGCGTAACCACCGCATTGCGCGTGCATGCATTGTACATAAGTACAAGTGAGGGGTCAGGAATTCATGAAAAGGAGCATGTTTGACCCATACCTCAATACATACCCCGATACATACCCCCACAGCGTCCCTTTCGTCAAGAGCCACGTACTACGATACATACCCCGATACAACCCCGAAACATACCCACTCCCCAAACATAACCTAAACCAAGGAGCAACTGTTACCACAGGACCTTGGGACTACCGGGAACAAGGGATTTATCCTGTCCCCCGAATCCCTTGCACAGACCCGAAACCCCGTAGTAATTTCCATATTCCTTTCCATTTCCCTATTCCCTACTAAAACGAAATCACTCAAACCCTAAGCTCTACCCTGTTGGAGTCTCAGACTAACCCTAGGGCCCCAAGTCTATAAACCTAAACCCTAAAACCCCAAAACCTAAACCAAATAATACCTACATTGGGCCCCAAAGTCCATAAATACTTCCTATATTGGGCCATTTGCAGCCCCAAGGTCAGTCAGTATCCCCCTTCATAACCCCTATAGTAGTCCCCAATATAGTCCCCTACCTATAACCCCCTAGACCCTAAACCCCTAAACCCTAAACCCTAAACCCATCAAGCCTTAAATCCTGAAAGCCTAAACTCTAGATAGTAGTTTCCATTTTCTTTTCCATTACCCCAAACCCCATGTTCATAGATTCCCCCCTTTAAGGGGTTCAACCCTGGCTCCTTGCCAAGGTGCAGGTTGAAGGCCATGTAGACCCTGGAGACTGCAAGGGCAAGGCCGCCAGTGAGTTTCATCATGGCCCCAAGGTTTAGGGTTTAGGGGTTTAGGGGATTAGGGTTTAGGGCCAAGGGTCCAAGTACCTGAAAGTTTAGGGTTTGAGGGTTTAGGGGTTTAGGTACCCTAAGGCCCCAATAGTTGGGTACTTGGACCTTGAGGGCAAGGGTCCAAGTACCTAAAGAGTATGTAGTGTGGGCCCAAACAATCATGCATAAGAACCCCTTGTTTGGCCCAAATCAAATCCAGCTTAGGTACGCGGGTTTTTCAGCGTCCTCAAGCCCCCTATATATGAAACGTTGACAAAAAGTTGTGATGTTAGGGTTGGAGTAAACCCTGTAGCCCCAATTTGGGGCTTTGCGTGGCGAGCTTGGCACGTAGGGCTTCGGGCATATGGTTGATGGTCGCTCTGTCCTGGAGGGATCCAGACTCAGATGCTAGGTTCTCATTAATAATCCCAGAGGGTCCATGTACCCAACAGTAAGGTACTTGGGATTTGGGTAGGAGTGATTCTAGTACAGATTTTGGGTAAGTATATGATTGTTAGGTACTTGGACCCTCAGGGAATTGGGATTCCCTTTCCAAGCTATACTAATAATTCCCTAAACCCTGAATCCTGAATCCCCCAAGCCCTGAACCTTAAATTCTCGAACCAAAGCCTCACAGCCCCAAAATTCAAGGTACCCTAAACCCTAAACCTCAAAACAAGGGCCATCCTCCTGAGAACTTTCCAGATCTTGCAGCGTGCTTCCTTGCTTCGGAAAGAGGTTTAGGGCTTAGGGATTTTAGGATGTTTTAGGGCTTTTAGGGTTTAGGGTCTTAGGGCCTATAGTTAGGTTTTAGGGTTCAGAGTTTAAGGGTTTCAGCGTTAGGGTTCAAGGTTTTAAGGGTTTAGGGCAGGTAACATTGGACCAGAAAAAGCGGGCCATGCATGGTTTACACTGGCAACACCAATCCTATACAGTTCTATCTATACTACTGATTTGAGGCAGGAATTACTACACAGCTCTAGGAAAAAGGGGTTTCAGGTAGAGCTTGGTTACTGACTAATTATTTGGGAAACTGCCATTTTGGCTTACATTCCTCATCGAAGTCTCTACTTGCTGTACAACGCAGCCATGACTCTGTTCAAAGCTGCGTATCTGAAGACTAGTTAGATTGAGCTTATTTTTGCGGAGAAGGGTGTATGTTCCTGTCAGCGCATCGAAGCGCAGACCCGGATGGCGCATCCAATCGTAGCCACTGAGCCCTGTGATCTGCAGTATGATTGTCGGGGCAAGTTATAATTCCCTAGATGCCTTACCCTCTTAACCCCAAACCCTAAACCCTAAACCCTAAACCCCTAAACCGATGCCTTATCCCCTAAACCCTTAGACTCTAAACCCTGGGCCGCTACCGCAGGTCGAGTTCCAGAACGTCTCATTTTCCTACGTCACGCGTCGGGCTTCCCAGATGGGGAAACCGCTTGTTTAAGGTTTTAGGGTTCAGGGTTTAGGGTTTAAGGTTTTAGGGTTCAAGGTTTTAGGGTTTAGGGTTTAGGGTTTAGGGTTTAGGGTCAAGGGGTTCAGTTTGCCTGTGACCCTACCTACTTATTAAGGGGTAATTACTATCAAACTTGAGGTCATTGGGGGTACAGGTAGGGTCTAACGCTTGGCCTCGTCTTCGATGATCTTTTCGCCTGGCAGTTTGGGGGGACAATGATGACCCTTTCTTTGGAAGCTATCGCGCTGTGTTACCTATATACCCTTATGTTCCCACTGGGTATGGGGTTCCACTACAGCTACCCAAAAGTATCAGGGGACAATGCGCACCCTGGTTTCCATTTCCTTTCCCATTTCCATTTGATTTTCGAGCACGGGGCCCTAGATGCCCTATAATGTCCCTCTATGCCCTTTAGCCCTTAACCTCTTAACACCCCCAAAAACTGCTTGAAGCAGCCAAGGCCCAGACCAGCAGGTCTTGAAAAACGTCAGCTTCACTGCGGAGCCCAACCAGGCGGGACTCCTGCGATATCCTGGGGTCGCCCTGGAGCCCCTAAAACGGATGAATGTTAGGGATCGTTTAAAGGGGGATATAGGGCCTATGTATGGATATTATGGGGATATCTAGGGTTTAGGTGTCCTTTTATACTTTTTGGGGGCATGGGCTTCCTCACCCACATTTATATATAGAAGATCCTTTTTTACTTCCTATGGTGATGTGGGCTGAGTAAGCCTTAAATCCTAAACCCTTGGTTCCTGATTAGATACTTACACTCACAAATAACAGTTTTACCCCTTTATTGGGTTTCCATTCAAAAGATATGCATACGAAACGACTATTTGCAACAATGATCCAGTTCAGCGGTGTAGGGTATTTCTGATTCTGGTTGCAGAAGATTGCAGCCCACGCAAGGCGGGCTAAGCAAGAAGTCTCTAGCCTCAACAGCAGGGTTTTTCTTCGTTTGAGCAAACATTCACCTAATCCCTTCAAACTAGTACCGACCTCCCCCCAGCCCCAAACCTCATACCTCAAACAATACTTCCAAAGTCCAAAGCCTAAAGCCCTGAACCCGCCCCTTAGGGTCCAGGTGTTCTTTATACTTGGGACGCCAAGAGGTTCTCATGTAACTTACTTTGTGAATACCACATAGCTAGATGGACTCTTTGGGCTACACCACCCTAAACCCTAAGCCCTAAAATCTAAACTCCCAGGTTGTGGCACTCGTGGGACAGTCTGGGAGCGGCAAGAGCAGCTGCGTGTCACTTCTACAGCGACTCTACGACTGCCAGGCTGAATTAGGGTTTCGGGTTTGTAGAGCTTACCCAGAGGGTCCATGTACCCAATAATTAGGTACTTGGGATTTGGGTGAGAGTAATTATAGTACAGGTTTTGGGTAAGTATATGATTATTAGGTAGTTGGACCCTGAGGGTTAGGGGTTAAGGTTTAGGGTTAGGGTGAAATAGGATTAGGTTTATGCAGGGATTCTCAAGAAGGGGTGCCCTCATTACTGTGTCGCTTGAGCTATGTATAGGAGCTGTAAAGGTATCATGTGGTTACCTACCCGATGAGCAATTCGTAAAGGTAGGCTTTCATTTTGGTAACTTCCAAGGCTAGCAAGGCTAGGTGTCGTGCTCTAGCTATATTTGTTGCACAAGGCAGGCCCAGAATAGAAAAGCCAATAACTTTCGGAGTAGTCCATAGTGTCATACAGGTTTGTGTGGCCGAAAAGGATTCAACCTGTATGAGCCCTTCCGAACCCCTTGCTACATCTATATCTAGAAATGTGGCAGCCAGCCTTATACATTTGACTCTGATCATTTACCGACCCAAATTTTGGCCATGGCACGCGCAGGAGGGATCAGTGAAGATTGATGACGTCGATGCAGCTTGGCGTTTCATTTTGTGAAGTTTTGGGAAGGCACCCAAAACAAAACAGGGAGTAGCCTAATATAGACCCCTAAAGCAATATTTCTCATTATAGGCACCCTAAACAGGTAGCCCTTATCTTGGGAGATCCCAATCCCTTTTCCCCCTACACAATCCTAGTCTCCATTCTCCACTTTCTTTTTCATGTGATTCTCCATTACTGGGGTAGCTACCCCAAAACATGTACGCCTAAACTTGGGAAGCCCCTTAACCTTATAAGTCCTTGTAAGTCCATGTAACCCCTATATACCCCCATATTTAGGGCCTGGCGGCACGGGCCAGCTTGGCCGCAACCCTAAGCCCAAAGCACCACTCCTAAATGAGTGCTGTAGGGCTGTTAGATCTGCTTTATTCCCTAGCTGAAGGTAAAATGGAGACCCAATTGTGCAGCGGATGTTTCTGTACGAGGCGCGCGCGCGCGCCTCGTGCAGAAACATCATCAGCACAATTGGGACCCCACTTTACCTTAATGGAGACCAGGGGGGGTCCAAAAACCAAGAATAGCCATCCAAAACGGCATTGGACATAGTTCTCTGCGCAGCTCCTACCAGCACTGGTATTTACAGCCACAAACATTGGCCCACAACGTGTATTTTGAGCATTTTGTTGGGGCTTATAGTGCATTTCAAGCGCCCAGCAGCCCCGCAAGAGCCAGCATCATGAGCATCGTGGGGGACTAAAGAGCCTCCGGCTCAGTCCGCCGACCCAGAGGCGGAGAAATCGTCAAAGCCTAAACCCTAAAACTTGAGGGTTTCCAGCGGCTGGCACGAGAAAAAATACCCCCATGTAGTCCTATATACCCCTAAATTTCCTCTGTATACAGTAGTTGTCCTTTTCTCTTCCATTTTCCCAATACTACCCATAAACCCTAACCCTTGCGGGCAGATTTGCAAGCCAACTTCCTCTTGGCATGATCATTGCAAGGTGTCTCAAGGGATCATTTTTAAGGTTTCAGATTTAATTAAGGTGTAGGGTTTTAGTTGTGGGGTTTGGGGTTTAGGCTTTGGGGTTTTAGTTGTAAGGTTTAGCCTGTAGGGTTTAGGACTTTAGGGTTCAGGGCTTAGGGTTTCGGGGTTTAGGGTTTAGGCTTTGATTTTTAGGACTTTGGGGTTCAGGGTTTAGGTTTAGCGTTGGAGTTTTTAGGTAGGGCTTAGGGTTTAGGGAGTTGAGGGCCACTGGCAACAGAACCGGTCATGATTTTGCAGAAACATGCGCCTTCCCAAGCCCGAAACCGATCCGTCCAAGGTGAAGCAGCTGAAATACTCCTACCTTCGCAGCCATATCGCCGTGGTTTCCCAGGCGCCGCATGCAATCTTCAAGATAATAGCACAGTAGCTATAATGATTTTCATAGCAACTACCCTAAGGGTCCAAGTGCCTAACAATCAGGTACGTACCCAAAACCTGTACTACAATCAGTATTACCCAGAACCCAAGTACCTAATTATTGGGTACATGGACCCTCTGGGCTATAGCTAAGCCTGGTTATAACGATTACCGTAGCTGATCAAGATGGCACTCCGAAAGGCTTCCAGTTACCTAAATACTCGTACTAGCTACTAGGCTAGGTAACTAGAGGGTCAATAGAACCCAGAACACATTATGTAGATAACCGGAGCCATAGGGCATTAATGGCAATTACTCCTCACTGCCCTAAACCCTAAACCCAACTGGTTGGTATGATCCATAAAACTGTAGGTACCTGGGGTGGCAGGTATTTTAGGTAATTGGAGCCCTAGGCAAGAACCATTAGGGCTCTTTCTTTTATCTCTTCAGAGTTTTGGTATGAGCTTGAGCTTTGGGATGGCTGTTGCGTCCTGGGGTTTAATCAAACGTAGCGACAAGGGTATGGTTCATGTAGTTTAGACCCTAGGGATCAAGGTATACAAATAATACCTGCATAGGGCACTAAAATCTATAAATCTTACCTACATTGGGCTATTTGGATCCATTCCCTCATTGCTTCTTTTCTTGGCAATGGAAATTGTAGAGACTGCGGCGTCGCAACTGAGCAGAAGAGCATAGGGAACCATGTTCCTAAACCTTAAACCCTTGAACCGTATGTGTAGAGCCCAGGAGCCAATCCTCTTCGCGATCAGCGCCAGAGAGAACATTGCATTTGGTGTGGAGGATAAATCTGATTATTTTTCCAGTCTTTAGGGTTTAGTGTTTAGGGTTTGGGGTTTAGGGATTAGGGAATAGTAAGTAATAGTAATGATAGCCATAGGGTGTCCCGATATAGTACCAACAACAAAATTGGGAGAATACTAAATGATGTTACCGGGCGATGAGATGCCAGGCAAGTGACTGGGAAAGAGCTTGTAGCATTCTTGCCTCACCACACGGGGGCTCGGGGTTTAGGGCTGAGGGTTTAGGATTTTGCGTTAAGGATGTTGGGCTTAGGGCATAGGCTTTGGCCACATTCCTACGTGCAGGTTGGAGGCTCTGGCGAAGCGGTCTGTACTGCAGAGGCCTAAATTATCCATTATGGTTCTGGATCCCTTGTATAGTTCTCATTTAGTATACTGGATCCATGTTAGGGATCCTTTAAATTTCATTTTTGGGGGTATCGGATTCCTTGTGTTTATGAAAAAAGGATCCTGTTTGTTCTTCCTAGGGTAATATTGGCTAAGTGTAGGGTATGTCGAATGGACTTCGAAACGATGTAGACCCTAAATCCTAAACCCTACCCAGAATCCTGGGCGGATCTAGAAAAAATGATCCCCCTTGAGGGTTCCTAGAAGTTACCCAATAGTAGTATACGGTACCATAAAAGGGGTTCTACTTTCTAGATCCTTCCAGGGGTCTGGGTACATTATGTTCGAAAGCGCCTCTTTCAGGACCAGGATGGATCTGAAAGGTAGTTCTTGAGCTACTCAAGGCATATCCCCCGCGGCTACGAGGTATTGCCAGTTGGCCTAAACCCCCAACTGTAAATGGGAATATTTTAAACACGAAATCACGCCCATGTAATTCTCACCCAGGACCTTGCATCCCTACATGGGAGGGCTTTCCAGAAATGGGGTAGCGAGGTACCCGTACACAAAGCCGAAATACCATGTTCCGTATGATTGGGACCACCAAAAACGCATTCCGAATTTTTCAACAATCACAAGAGAATCCCTATTCATCTCACCTGTAACCCCTCATGAAATACCTCTTCATCTCAAAGCCCTTAAACTCAGAAAGGGTCTAGGTTTAGGGTTCTAGGGTTTAAGGTCATTCCTCCTCTCAGTAACTGTCCTTAAAGGGTTTTCATCAAGGGGCCAATATGACTCCTAGCATGTCTCGTGGTTATTGTTACTGCAAGGGGGAAGGACCTAACTGTTCTGAATCTTGAACCCTGTTTGGGGTGCGTACCCTACAGAATAAAGTAGTGACCATAATGGGGACCCAAAAGCGACCATAAGTTAGAAATATCCTAAACTCTTGACTGATTCCTTCCACGGCTAAATTGCATATGGCCTGGCTGCAGATGGGTTCCTGGATGGGTACTTTGACCCCAAACGATCTATAGTGTAAACTCCTTGAAGGAGGGCTATATAGGGGATTATATGGGGGGTTACTATGGCGCTTATGCAGCGGGAGGGTTTAGGGTTCAGGGTTTAGGGTACGCACTTGGACCCTTAGGGTTTTGGGTCCCTAAACTGCCTAAATCTCTAAACCCTAAACTCTAAACCCTGAACCCCAAACCCTAAACTCTAAACCCTCAACTCTAAGCTCCGAACCCTAAACTCTAAACCCTAAACTCCAAACTCTAAACCCTAAACCCTTTTCGGGTTGAAGGAGATTGATGAAAACAAGCTCATGGAAGCCGCAAAGCTGGCAAATTGCCCCAACCTCAGCACCACGTACAGTGACACGATATACTCCTTAATGCGGGGGGGGGGTAATATAGGGGAGTATATGCTGCTGCCACGGAGTGATCATCACCAGTATAAGCAATTGTAGATGAAGGGAACGCTCCCTAATGTTCCCTTAATGCTCTGAAAATGAATTGACATCTTTTTAGGCCCCTGGGCGAAAAAGTGGTAGAATGGAAGCTCCTGGTAGGTTTTAGGGTGTAGGATTTAGGGTTTAGGGTTTCTGATTTAGGGTTCAGGGTTCAGGGGTGTAGGGGTTTAGGGTTTAGGGCCAGCACCACGTACAGGGATGCGATATCAGCTATTGTCTAGACTCCTTCAAAGGGGGTTATGTAGAGGATTATATAGGGATCATATACGGATGTATATATATATATATAGATACATATATATATATATATGGTTTATAGGGTTTGGAGGTTATATGGGGTTTTAGGGAGAATGGGAAAAGAAAATGGAAATTACTATTTAGGGTTTAGGGTTGTGGATTTTGGGCTATATGAGCTATTGTCTAAACTTCTTAAAGGAGATTATCTAGGGGAGGTATAATAGGGCCTATTAAGGGGGATACGAGGAGTTTAGGTTGTGGCTCATATTATGGGTTTTCTGTGGACACTGCAAATCTTGCATGCATATTAAGGTGAGAAGGCATCTTCAGCATCAACAGTACGAGTGCTTTCGTTCATAGAGCTATTCTCTCTGTGTATATATATGTGTACAAACTTATGGACAGTTCCCGTTGCAAAGACAGATTATCTTATCCTACTAGATGTAGTACTTTAGAAACGTGTAGCAAGCATCCTGCATACCCTACCCTTGGCTTGGAGTACAGTTATCTCATTCGCTACCCCGCCTGTGACTATCCAGGGATGTGCAATTCCAGCTATGCACTGGTATCCTGCCCGTATATGTTCCAGACCTAAAGGATCCAGCTACCTATCTATATGCTCTTATGAAGTCTGTGGAGCCCTCAAAAGGTTCCAATGCGGCCTGAACATATTTCAAAAATCGTGGGGCTTTCATTGCATTATGCGATGCAACAGATTACCAAGGAGGCATCCACAGACCTTTGCCAAGAAGTTATCCCATCGCTATGTTGGTAAAGGGGATTTTTTGAGAGTGCTATCTGTGAATCCCAGAACATCTGCAAAGTGCAGATTAAGCCGCTCACCCCTTAAGTCTTACAACGTCAACCCTCAAGCCCTAAACCACTTAAACCCTAAGCCGTATGAAACTTCTATTTCTTTGCAGGTCAGCCTGTGGGGCTGGAAAATCCTAATCTCCGGATCCTACAGACCATGATATTATCCCAGAACCCTACATATCCCGATCTACCCCTATGTAACACCTACATAGCCCCTACCCTACCTACGCCAACTTTAAACCCTAAAGCGAAAGAAGGACAGCTACTGGAATGTCTTCGATGTGACACTCTCTTTGGCCGCCGTGTCGGAGACCATAGTTTCTAGAACCCACACCTCGGGCCCCATGTCTAGAAACAATGCCTACATTTTGCCCCAATGTCTGTAATTAGTACCTACATTGGGCCATTTGGAGCTCTAAGCCTGCAACCCTATATCCTAAACCCTCTACCCTAAACCCTAAACTACCCTATAGCACCTACATTGGGCCATGTGGAGCCCTAGGGTAAACTCAAAACCCCAAGGGTCCAAGTACCTAATAACCATATACTTTTGCAAAGCCTGTACTATAATTACTATTGCCCACATCCCAAGTACCTAATTATTGGATACATGGACCCTAAACCCCTATATATCCCCTTTCAAGGGACCTAGTTATTGGGTACATGGACCCTCTGGGCAAATCCTAAACTCATGCATCTGAAGGCCATGGCTTCATCACGGAGTTTACAGACGGATACGCGACTAGGCTTGCACGAAGACCTCGTGGATTAGATCATATGAGCTGTAGTCTACACTCCTCAAAGGGGAATTATTACGGGGATTTTCTAGGGTGGTATTTTAGGGCTTATTCAGGGGGATACTAGGAGCTTAGCCCATAGAGGACATTGAAAGGCCTCTGTGGTTCACTCGCTTGAACCAGATTTGCAGCAAGATAAGGTAAATGATCCCAGTTAGCGGTACATCTAGTCCAAGCGTTATGAGATGAGATGAGGCTTGAGTTTGGGCCTCATTGCGGATCTTGTTATTTCCTGGTTTGCGGCGGTGGCGGGTTTTGTTTTTTTAGGGTTCTGGGGTTACCCTGGGGCTCCGTGTCTATAAATAGTACATACATTGGGCTCAAATGTCTATCAACAGTACCTACATTGGGCCATTTGGAGCCCTAGGGTACCCCTAAACCCTTGTCCCTAAATCCTAAGCCCTTTTGTACCTACCTTGGGCCACTTGAAGCCCTAGGGTTAGGGGTTGCCGGCCGTGCTGAAGATCGTTTCCGCCCTGACCACTGTAGAAACGTGAGGAAGTACCAGGACATATTCCAGTTTGTGCTTACATTATACATATTTTCATATGTACATATATATATATATATGTATGCATATATCTGACTTGTGTATTAGCTATGGCATATCATGCCTCCAAACCCGCTTCTAGTCATTCAAGCGCCTACATTGCCTACATTAGCTCTGTCGGTTTCCCAATACTTGCCGCACCGAGAACACGCTGGTCGGTGAGCGCGGCATCCAGCTGAGTGGAGGCCCAAAAGCCCAATTTGGGGTGCTTCTTTCAACCCTAAACCCTAAACCCTAAACCCTAAACCTCCAGGGTTGTGAGTTCTAGTCTCTAAGCACGAGGTTGGAGATCATGACATCAGGCCACATTGCCCTTTTCCAAAGGTGGGTCCCTAGTCCGACTGCGTTGATGGAGCTCGGCCGGCATGAACATCCAGTCTGACTCTACCGTCATTCCTGAGCTTTACGGTTTATGCTGCACTGCACATCTATAACTCAAGGAAGTTGTGGGTATTTCAGCACAGAAAGTTCGGGCTTCCGCAGGCATACTTCCCGTGTCTTTGGGGTGTGACAGGCCAGAAACAGCGCGTGGCCATTGCCCGTGCTGCCCAGCTGCAGAGATGGGAAGCTTCATGGAAGCTGCAAGGGTCAAAGGGCCCTCAAACCAATTAGTACACCCCTCCCCCTCAAAGGGCGTCATATAGGGGTGTGTAGCGGAGTGGAAAAGCAAATGGCAACTACTTCAGTATCTAGGTTGTGTGTGTGTTTTGGCAGTTTGTCCGTGCTTTTCAAATGGTTAAAAGAAATCAAACAAGGCTTGAACTCTGAAGCATGTAGCTGCTTCGCAATTAAGGTTGGCGTTGTGTCGCCTCTCCAGTTGCTAGCTTCTCTTCCTTTGTCAGAATTTTCGTTCTAGGATGCAGATATGTGGCCTTTTCCCATTTGCAGCTGCCGCCGCCACAATCGCCGGAGCCACCAACACCACCAGATCTGAGGCCATCATGGCCAATCCATCTATCCTGCTTCTGGACGAGGCCTTTGCATGGAGATACGGGTTTGGCACGCAGATGAGCACCCCAACAAAAGGGTGGACAGCCAACTGTGGGTTTGGTTTAGGTTCATGTTGCTGCTGTAGGGATGCAGTTTTTAGTTCACGGCTTACCTGGAACCTTACATGTCCTTGCTGTTGAATTTGGTATGGCGGATTTGACTCGGGCCATGACTCCTAAGACGGTACGACAATGGAAGGTCACCTTTATGTGGGTATTGCTTGCAAAGAGGTTTCCCTTAACGTCGCCAGATCCTTACCTTATTTCGTTTTAGGACTCCAGAGCCGCGACAAAGCGAACCACATACTGTTGAACAGCGTACCCTCCTGCGTTCTTGTGGTGGAAGCTTCATGAAGAGGTATCGGCCGCACCCTCCATAGGCCCCTTGCAAAAAGCCATTAGCCAGTAGCAAATTAAGGCTGGGCTATAGCCCCTACACCCTAAACCCTATGTGTGAAATAAGGGATAGGGCTTAGAGCACAGAGGATAGATTTTGTAAGGGCAATTGTCAAGATAGCTGACCTTTCTGCCTCATGATTGCTCAGCAGCCCTAGACACGCCAAATCGCTGAAGCGGTCGTCAATTTGACAGTTGCCCACCCGACTCCGCCAAAGTTACAGGAGCAGGTCGTAGAACTCAAGCAACCCTTACCTGTACCCCAAGAACCTGTTGGTCCTACAGCTTAGCAAAAGAGAATGCAGGCCCTTGAGGCCACAGGTTCCTTCATTCCCTACCAACCACTTGTACTCCTTAAAGGGGGTTATGTAAGGGATTACTATAGAGGTTTGAAGGCAGATGGTAGGAGTTTTCAGACCATGGCTCATATGGGAAAGCAGGAGACCCTGAGCAGCTAACTTAAGGATTCCATTTTCATTGGTGGAAGAATCAAACGCACAACCGCGTGGACAATGAAATGGAAGTTGGGTTCAACACTGATGCACATGGAGCGTCGTGATTTTCATTGCAAGGTTTCCGTTTTGTAGTATGTAATTTTACAGCTCCAAACGGCCCAATGCAGGTACTATTTATAGACACTCGGGCCCAATGTAGGCATTCTTTTCAGACATGGGGTTGAGGGCAAGGGTTGTGTTCAGAAATCCGCATATTCAGTAAAGGGACTCTAATGGGAACGCCATACAGGGAACCCCAAGTATACAGTAAGAATATAATAGGAATATACCTACCAGGATCCTTATATTCTAGTATATTCCTCTATATTCTTGGGGTTCCCTGCTTGGGATTCCCATTGAAATCCCTTTATTCAGCCTGGAACCCTGGAGCGGTAAGAGCCTAGAGCCATGCAGCCCCCAGTTCTAGTCCCTCACACCCTGACTTTGTTTAACCCTTCTTAAAACCTTTGTTTGAGATCAGAGGTTAGGTCCGCACAGTTGAAGCTGTCCCCAGAATTCCTAGCTAGAACCCCAAATATCTACAGCTTTATAAAGAGGTAGTTGCTACTAAGCTGTAGGTTGCTGGGGTTACGGGTAAACCCAAAACCTTAAGTCGTGTTCAGGTTTAGGCCACCAAGCCCTACACCCTAAACCCTAAATCCTAAATCCCTAACTCCAGATTGCTGTTCATTCGCTGAGCCATGGCTGCTTTGGAACCAGACATCCTAGCCAAATTCGTCGATGACTTGCAGGCCAAATTTAGGGTCTAAAGGTTTTGGGCTTACGGGGTAGGTTTAGGGCTTAAGGCTTAGGGCTTAGGGTCTAGGTTAAGTGTGCGTGGTTTGCGTGTGAGGGGGTTCGGGGTGAGTTTGACTTTTCAAGTTGTGAGTGTGGGCAGCAACATCCAGCTGAGAGTCCAGGCACTCAAATATAGGGCTTTAGGGTCCAAATACTATGATCTGAATGGTGTTTGGGGCCTAAACCTCTTATGTTTCGGTCTTTGGACCCTTAAACCCCTAGACCCTAGACCTTGAACCCTAAGCCCTAGTAAGGCCAAGGGTTTGAGATGGAGCAGCCTTGTAAAACTTTTCCTTAGACGAACCAGCCGAATTAGTGGGGAAGCCGAATTAGTGGGGAAGTCTCAGCACAATGTGTGAGGAGATAGTTACTGTTCCACATGTACCATAGTCTAAACTCCTTAAAGGGCGGGGATTATATATGGGGAGTACTATAGGGGATATTAAGGGGGATACTAGGAGTTTAGATTATAGCTCAGATAAGAATAATAACCGCGGTTTAGGGTTTAGGTAGAGGCCACTTAAAGCTGCACAGTAGGACTCCTACAGAATCCGCATCCATCTTGACTTGCAACTACCCTCAACCTTTTGCCGTCAATCCTAAACCCTAAGCCAAGTACCACAAACCTGCAAGTATGGGTTGCCCTGGCTGGCTTCCCTTCGATTAGCCTTTGTTATCCCGAAATGAGCTATAGTCTAAACTCCTAGTATCCCCCTTAATAAGCCCCGTTATACTCCCCTGTATAATTCCTTATAAACCCCCTTTTAAGGAGTTTAGAGGATAGCTCCAATAAGCCTCACTGAGGGGAGGGTCCAGGTCTGTTAAGAAAATGTTCGCTCTCGGCCCCTTTTATGGTTTAGGGTTTACCTGGACCCCCAAAGTATGTAGAATAATGGCCTTTTGGGCAATATTTAGGGGATTTGGGCCATTATTTGACCTACTTTGGGAGTTTAGGTAGGGGCACTTGAAAAAACCTTACGTGTGACCCCCATAACCTACAGTTGTACGGGTCATACTCTGTATGTAGGGGGTAAGTACTACAAAGCTCCAGGTAATTGGTGTTGCAGGCAAGCCCCACATCCCTATACCCTAAACGAAATAGATCATAGCTCCCATTTTCTGTTCCCTTTGACCTTCGATGGCCGGCTTCCATATACCCCCTATATAACCCCAGATACCCCCTATAACCCCCCCTAAATCCTCATCTTTTCCGCATAACCTCCCCGTATACTATAAAACTCTCCATGACCCTATATCAATCCCTTTTATATATATATATATATCTCTCTCTCTCTCTCTCTCTCTCCTTAAGTGGCAGGCCAACCCACATCTCGGGGCTGCAGAGCTGACTGCGGCGGTGTCGAGCTTCCTGGCCTGAGATCTGGAAGGGGTGGGGTTGAGGGTTCAGGGTTTAGGGTTGAGGCGGTTTAGGGTTTAGGGTTTAGGGGCTTCGTAAGGGTTCAAGTCCACCTACCCAATAGTTTGGTTCCTTTTTTGGTTCCTGGATATACATTATAAGTATACGTATATATACATATATATATATATATCGATAGCAACATGCAGGGTCTAGAGTCTACCTGGACCCCCCAACTACCCTGAATTGTGGTCTATGTAACTCCTATTTGTAGGTACTTAAGTTCTACAAGGGCTTAGGGTTCAGAGCTCGGCGCCCTGAGGGTGCAGAATTCAGGAGATTCAGGGGATTTAGGCTTCAGGGCTGGGGCTGCAGGCTTCGGCTTAGCTGTGCTTTCTTGCATGTTCTTAACCAGAGCCATCAATTCTAAACAGATGGTTGGAGGACTTGTGGAAACTTACTGGTGCTTGACTCATTGAAGGGGGCAGGGTGGAGAGTGCATACCTATAATTGGCCCCAGATTCCCTAGATGCCAGACCTTGTAAATGTCGTAGATTCAGGCTCTCAGGCTCTAAGCGTTCAGGTGCCACGGCAGGAGCTTCTGGGGGAGACACACCTCCAATTTAACCCTGAGCTCAGAAACCAACCCCAATCTCTTAACCTTAAAACGCTAGCCACAGGTTAAGGTTTAGGGTCTAGGGCTTAGGGAACAAATTTGAAACCGTGCCCATCATGCCAAGATGTTATCCAGCATGTGCGAGTTGGAGAGAAGTTTGGGCGCAGCCTGGCCCAAGGGTTCATGGGGAGTAAGGTGGTGCGATGTATCAGGTGTTTTTGTATGTATATAGATAGATAGATGGATGGATAGATAGATAGGTAGATCGATAGACTTTGGAAACCCTAAACCCTAAACCCGTATTCTTGAGCTGAGCGTCGAAGGTCTGAAAGTGTGGTCCTCACGGTGTTGGGTTGTCGGTGTGTCTGGAGGTTTCTTGACGTTTCAATTTTCGGGTCATGCAGCAGCCGAAATAGTTATTGAGCCTACATAATTATTTACCAGTTGTTTAGTTCCAGATCCTTCACGTGGTTATGGTATAGTGTACCTCAAAAATGTATTGTGGTAATTAGTTAGGCCCCATACATTAGGGGATTAGAAGGTGTAGCGCTCTGGAATCCTGTCGAGGCGAGTCTCGATCATTCCTCTTCCTCCCACATAGGGTCATCCAGTAGAATCCTAAACTGATGTATGTCTGACATACTTCCTACCCTCAGGGTTCCTCTTTCTCTTAGAAGATAGGCCAGATTTCCGGTTGCTCTGAGGGGCCTGGTTAGGAAGACGGATGCGTTGTCATATAAGGCAGCTCCGTGACGGACATACTTGTGCGTGCGCGGGATTCTTGCGCGGGATTCTTGCAGAGCGCAGCACGCTTTGCAGCCCAAACTCGGAGCCCAGAAAGCTCTGATCGCCTTTCGATGGTAAGGTCGTTGTTTCACGCTAGCCTGTTGTTGTAAGGACGCGTCGCGTCCCCATATGCGCGGAGTTGGCCATGTCTTGTACCAACCCACACAGCACACGGTTTGATTAAGATTTGCTATCAGAATCATTATTCTTGCTGCGTTGCTGGGGATTTGGCGTTGGCGGGGCACATTTCTAAAAGTCTCGCAGCCAGCTTAGTGCACCAAACCTTGGCCTTAGCGCGAAACTTTGACACCCACTCGAAGCCCTAAACTCTTAACAGGGACTTGCGCAAAAGGTTGATGAGGTCAAGCAAGTAGTTTGGCCCAGGATCCCTAAGAGAAGAACACCTAATTGAACAAGCGCAAATTCTTCTGGCTGAAGCATCTACCCCACCTACAATTACAACCAGAATATCGTGTATATGCACGAACCATTATAATCATGAGCCTGTGGCCCAGTATCATCTGTGCTTTGGAGGTTTAACCTTGGATTCTGCCGCCACTCAGTAACCGCTGGACAATATGTAAAATCCAAATATCTTGAGCTCGTAACATGACACTTATTACAGACTGTTGCTGGGTGGGGCAGGATCCAAGTTTAACCCTAAACCTCTGAGCCGTTTGAAAGGCTTCTGTGGACTGGAAAGCGCCATACAGGATCTATTTGCGGACTTGCCAGGGTGCGGGGCTTGGCACTGGGGTTACCTTTGACAGCCTGTGCCCCAAATCACCTACAGTTTCAGGGGTTATGTCTATTGATTGAGGGGGAATTGCTACTAATCTGTAGGTAATCGGGGTTACAGGTACGCTTTTGGTTTTAGGGCTTAGGGTTGAGGTTTGAGGCTTGAACCCCAGAGTTAAGTATCTACAGGTGTGGATTGTACTGGTCCCACTGAGCAGGTAGAGGATGCATTTACTACTTGTATTAGTTTTAGGGTTTAGGGGGGCTGAATGTGGGCATTGTAGGCCTCAAAAGAGATGACGAGTTGGTCCAGTACAGAGAGGGGAGGGGGCATTTTAAGCTTAAAGGCGCATCATGTTTCTAGGGACTTTAGGAGGGACCCCTAACAGGGACCCTTAATCCCATTATCATATATAACCCTTATATGGTCAGTACATAACCCCTATATCCCTAGGTA